>JAVCKZ010057633.1:0-30569 GCA_034780755.1 Lepetodrilus elevatus | reverse complement strand
CATCATGCCAAATTTGGTGCTTTTATCCGCCGTGTCACGATAATGGTCAAATTTGACGCTAAGCCACCTGACTAATATTGTTGGTACAGCAGAAAATGGTGAAAACTTCTATATAGCTAATAGGCTTGTGCTTAATATTAGTACTGTGGCACTTGTTTACTCATACTTGTATCCGACTAGTATTAACGTGGCTCTAATTGCAATAATTTATTGTGGCCTTGAAACTACTTATTACTGTAGCATCTGCTTTGGGGTATTCGTTATTGTAGTTATCGTGATGATGCCTTTAATAGCTTTCCCTTGGTTTGACTACAGCTGTATATAGTATTACTGTGGCCTTGCTTGTTACTACTGTGGCCTTGCTTGTTATTAATGTGGCCTTGGTTGTTATTAATGTGGCTTTGGTTGTTATTACTGTGGCCTTGGTTATTAATGTGGCTTTGGTTGTTATTAATGTGGCCTTGGTTGTTTTTACTTTGGCCTTGGCTATAATAGTTAGTAGTATTACTGTGGCCTTGGCTATGCATGGTATATATCATTGACTTGGTTATATCGTTTATTACTGTTGCCTTAGCTATCACTATTATATTACTGTTGCCTTGGCAATATCTGTTATTACTGTTACCTTGGCAATATCTGTTATTACTGTTGCCTTGGATATGCAAGGTATCTGTTATTATCATTGACTTGGCTATTGGTGATATTACTGACATTGCCTTGGTTATAGCTGTTATTACTGTTGGCTATCACTATTATATTACCTTTGCCTTGGATATGGCTGTTATTACTGTTGCCTTGGATATGGCTGTTATTACTGTTGCCTTGGCTATATATGTTATTGCTGTTGCCTTGGATATGGCTGTTATTACTGTTGCTTTGGATATGGCTGTTATTACTGTTGCCTTGGCTATAAGCTGTTAAATTGATACAGTGGGTTTGACTATTAACATTATTACCATCACTTTCACTATTGCTCTTTAATTTACTCTGGCCCTTACCCTGTTTATATAGCTGTGGTTACTGTAGTTCTGCCCTTGCCGGAGTCCTTGGCTGTGATTGTAATTATTGTGGCTGTGGTTATGACTGTTATGACTGTCACTGACGTCAGCCAGACTACTGTCATGGTATCTGGTTTTGTTTCATTAAAGCTTCATGTGTCGCTAAATTGCTTCTAATTTCAACAAATTATTAATTCCAATTTATATAATGATCGATGTGCATTCCTCCAATTGTAATTGTAATCATGCTTTGAATAATATCAATTTTTAATGTAACATAAGGTTCGTAATTACAAGTTTTAAATATATGCATACCTTTACCTGCACATACGGTTTTCGTTACAATGTTACAGTAAATTATTAAGAATAATAGTATAGCCACAGTGAATTATTAACAATACAATTTTGCCATTGACTATGTTATTATCATGAGTTGACTTTATATAAAAGATTAGGAATGAATGAAAACAACAGGGGTTGGTAGTGACAGCATTGTAAGAGTTCTAACAATGCATACGACTTGATCAATCCACACTAATCCCTACATGCCTTGGAAAATGTGTGTCCATGTGGTTGTTAATGTTCAGACCACTGACCACAAGAATGTCCACCACAGATGACCACCAGGACGCACGATTCGTCCTCGAGTGACCCTTGGCCAGGGAAAGTTGTGATCAATATCTGAAGCTGGGGTTTTTGTTCCTTAATATGGACATGGGCCCAGGGTTCTGATCCTGTTATTGTGGGCTGGCTACGTACAAGTGCTTGACCACCAGGGTAATACACCTTGACCATAGGTATTAGTGAAGCTTGACCGCTGGTTTTCTCTCTAGCCTTGGTTAACTATACTGTGCCAATCCTTGGGGGAGGTCCGTATTTTCTTGGTCAGGCCAAAAATGAAAAAATAGTCGTGTTTCAGGTAGCATATCCTTAAGAAATGTGTGTCGGTATGTCAGAAAATGTTGGGTCTTTTATTAATATTTTTATTTAGTTTATAAATGCGCCCATGGAAATTCTCCACGGATCTGCATAAGTCTGCTGATTTATGTGTACAATGGTTGATTCATTTGCATTTCGCTTAGGGTCCCAGATCTCTGGGTTGTTTTCTCCTGAAATCACAAATTCCTGATTATAAGCGTATGTGTATGCTACGTGGAATGTGTTTTTGTAAGATTTCTTTTGTTTCAATCTATAAATCAATTATTCCTTGTTAAAGTGGAGCACAAATAATGTGTGTATGTGTGCTTATTTTGATTAAAATCATTTCACTCACATGTGATAATCATGGTTTGTTTGGTTACCAGAAACAAATCGTAGCAAATGGGTGGAATATTCCCACAACTACGATTAACCCTCTTCCTGCTGAAGACAACTTAAGTTGCCCGATCACATGCAGAAATAGAACACTTTGATTTTATTCAGCAGGGAGAAGGTTAAACTCCATAATCACTCATCAGAAACAACTATTTATTTTTTGGCCTCATACAAACCTTTGCAGATTGTATAGATTGGAGTTGAAAGATTTGAGATTCTACAGTGAGAACGTCTATGAAAAGCCGCAGACCAGCAATGCTAATGCTTGTTTGATACCACGATGGATATGAGATAATGATATTGGGCTGTTCTCTTTGTACGAGGGGCTGTTTATGAGTCGGTGTAGAGCTGTATTAATGTCGACATTGATTTGTCAACCTCCAGGCTAGCTGAATGTATGCTTATTAAAAGCATTTGGTCTACGCTTGTATGACGGTTGGTTGTAAGACGTGGATGGTGATATATTAATGTTGACATTGATTTCGTGCAGAAGTCCTACAGTGCCTATTATAACCATTTACCATGATGCTTTGATATGAACTCGGGAGGTACTTTTGCGCAGAAATATAATGTGTGTGTATAAACTGGATAATTTGTTTTTGAATATTGTGCCATTTATGCTAACTATGTTCTTCAAATGCAAAAATAATCTAGAATGTATCCTACCATATAATCCAGAGTACTTTCACATGCAATTTCTTTTACACATTATAGCACAATGTGAAAAAAGAAATAGATTGTTTTAATATGTATCACCTGCCAAATTTCATTCAACAATACACCCTAGCCTTACTGTCTCACCCTAGCCTTAACTGTCTCACCCTCGTCGCAAATGGGTGAAAGATTCCTGCAGCGACGTACTCACTCACTACTATACTGCCTCACCCTAGCCTTACTATTTCAACATAGAATATTGTCTCACCCTAAACTTACTATCTCAATCTAACCTCATGTCTCACCCTATCCTGACCTTTCACCCTAGCCTTACCATTTCACCATAGACATATCTGTCTCACCCTAGCATTATTGTCTCACCATAGCTTTAGAACTAACTGTTTCACCATAGCCTTACCATCTGACCCTATCTTTATTGTTTAACCCTAGCCTTACCATTTCACCATAGACATAACTGTCTCACCCTAGCCTTACTGTCTCACCATTGCTTTAGAATTAAGTGTTTCACCCTAGCCTTACTATCTCAATCTAACCTTGTGCCTCACCCTTGCCCATAAAGCAGTTATGCCTGTCCCTCCAGTAGATAGTCTATCTCCCCCAGACACATTATATCCGCTAGAGTGACCGCTAGAATGACCACAAGACTGCTAGACTGACCAGTGCGTGTTAGATAAGTGGTGTGATGTAAGTGTAGTGTCTACACTGACCCCCACCTCACCAGCCCCCCCACCCCAACTATTACCACAGCTGGTGTGCAGAGGCGATAATTAGTGTTCACCACGCGGTCTCAATTATCCCACTGGCTACGATGACTTGCAACCCTGTACGACATTGGCCTTGGGAATATGACATAATTAAGTTACATATGAAACATTTATCACACCTTAGTTGGTGATACCGAGTGGAAATTGAGCCCTGTTCCTCCCCTCGACTCTACGTCACAGCAGCACCTACAACCCCCATCCCCCACCCCGCCCAGATACACTTTCACATTCCCCACCCCCAAGCACATTCCCCCGTTCCATTCCCCACCACCCAGACACACTCCCCCAAACACCACCCCTAGCAACACTTTCATGAGTGAGTGAATATGGAGTTTTAACGTCGATGAGGGAATCTTTCACCAATTTGCAACACGTTCATGCTGACCAGCATCTCAATACAATATTGGCATTGGAATATGAAGTAATTAAGTTGTATAAAAAAAGTATTTCGATATTTTGGGTTTTTAAATTGGGGTCACTCTCCAGAATCTTTCACTAATATCACGACTCATCAGTTTATGGCAGGAGGAAACCTGCAACATTTGTAGTGCTGAATGTTGCAGTAAACATGTTGTCTAGTACTGACAGACCAAGGATGATAACTGGATTGCTACTCTACAGTCAGTGCATCCTATCAATATCGCGTCAGAAAGGTAACTTTTGATACCATTGATCCCGGGGCAGGATTTGAACCTGGAACCTTTGGCTACTAAGTCCAATGTTCTACCACTGCGCTACATCCCGCCCCCCCCCTTATTTGGAGATAAAGTGTGAATATTCAGTCCCATTCTGATCTTCACAAAATCTCTATACTGTCCTAGCCTGAGAATATGACATAATATTATTACTAGTACATGCATCTGACCAATGTATCACACCTCAGTTGAAGAACCTGAAAATGGAGTCCTCTGCCACTGCCCCGGCCTTCCCTCCCCCCTCCACCACACCGTCACACCAGCCACAGTCAAGCCTCACCCACACCCTCTGACCCTGTCAAGCCTCACCCATACTCTCTGGCCCTGTCAAGCCTCACCCATACCCTCTGACCCTGTCAAGCCTCACCCATACTCTCTGACCCTGTCAAGCCTCACCCATACTCTCTGACCCTGTCAAGCCTCACCCATACTCTCTGACCCTGTCAACCCTGCACATCCATAGCTTGGGAATATCACACATAATTAAGTTATTTGCAAATTCTACCACACCTCGGGTTGAAGATTATTTGTTAATTGAGGAAACTAATCTATATGTCTTCCTTGTGTCCCATCTGTGGTGCTAATAAGCCGCCATATGTTGCAATCATTGATGCACATTATTTACATCATTTTCTTGAGCTCCTTATTAATTCACTATCTGTAAAATACAACTCTACATGCACCTTACACACCGGACACCTTGTATGGTTGGCAAAAGCTCATTACCGGGATGTGTAACTCAATACATTCAGATGGTAGGATAGCATCGGGTATCTTCACCAAGGACAGTTTCATGCAATGGTAGAAATAGTGTATGCATGCCTACACCTGAACAGATACCACCATTTTATTACCCCCAGGGAGTTGATAAAGTAAAAATAAGCATGTGCGTCAAGTAATATAACCACCACCGATTGGCAGAAAGATAATATCTTGCCAGTGAAATTAAATTGTATTATGATTACACGTCTCAGGTTCGTTGGGAATAATTAGTGTAACACATGGTTGTTGCATGTTCCCTTCCCATTATAAGCAGACAATTAAGATAATACTGAAATACTGTTGGGAAAAACAGGTATGAACTCCCAACACTAACACGCCTAATTACAAACAATTATGGCAACTATTCAAAAGTTGATTCTCAATCATGATATTGCAGTCAAGCATAATAGTGTAGATGCATTTAATTACTTTAATATGTGCACATCTTTCTTGAAAGTCATAAAGAAAAAAAAGAAAAAGTGGATTTTGGAAAATAGGGAATAATGTAATTCATGATTGCAAATTTCAAAAGTGGAAATAATTAAATTTATGATTGCAAATTATATTACCTCACTGGTTTATCTGTCCTAACTATAGACACAAAAATGTTATCCATCTAATCTCCTGTGTTTCTAAACTGTATTAGATTACTCATACATAATGCATTCTCGAAATACACTTAACAGTCCTGCAATTTCCACTCATTACCATCGGTCAATTTTCCTTGCAACACCTTGCTTTTCCAGCTGTTCCATTTGATAGAAGACCAACCAGGTTGTTGTTGTTGAAGATATCTTAACACTACGATAAACATATGGCATCGATGAGGGAACTCTTTTTTTTACTGTTCCTAGACTATCCATAGATTCGGAGGGTAAAAGTTTAAATATATATTTATATTGATTGGTATGAAAAGAGTTGCTGAAATGCTTTTCTCTAAAGATCCAGATGTAATATCATTTCCCAAGAAAACATTTATTGTAAAAACGCCATGATATAAGTGAAACAACCTTGAAAAAAGGTTCTATTCTGCAAATTCAGAAAACAAATAACGGTACTTTAAAAAATGTAAGCAATTCTGAGACTTATTTATGGTACGTTCATGTGTTGATCGAATAAAGCAATGTCTAGGGTAACATTATACAAATCAAGATGTAACATCCCAAGAAAGCAATTCAAAGACGTATTTCTGGTACATTCTTATGTTAACCGAATACAGTAATTTCTAGGGTAACATTGTGGTTACCGAACAGGACACTGCCCTCTCTAATTAACACCCACCACTGTGTTATCTATTTCCTCTGGTTATCTCCCTAATTCCCTGGCCACAGAAAGGAAAGAAAAGCAGCGGTTACCTCATATGGGACGTGACAGGGTGGATATCTGAGCCCTTCACTGTTACATCAGAGGCAGACTGAATGCATTATCTCACTTGAAGTGGTGTTACCTCACAGACTTAGCAGACTTTCCACCTCACTTGCCTTGTGTTCATTGCCCACTCAATCAGAACGCCTTCATAAGAGCATATTAAAGGGCACCTGTTGAATCGACCGAGGTGAAACATTTGGTTGGGCAAGGTTAGGGTCAAAGGGTTTGGGGGGATTGGGATTTTCGATAGGTGGTGGGGAGGTAAATTGAAGGTTCAAATGGTAACAGCAGAATATTTTGTAATATTGTATAGCTTTGATACGGTATGTATATGTATTTGTTTACCTTGGACAAGCACATAAAATGGCTCATAATTGGTCGTATTGATTCTGTTAGCCTTTGAACTATTTAGAGTAAAAATTGTGATTAAATGTGTTAGATTGAGGGAGGTGGGGGGGAGAGAGAGAGAGACAGTGAGAGTGAGAGAGAGAAAGAGAGAGAGCAACAAGTGTTATTAAAAGCCTTAGTACAAAGTATATTCTACAGAAGAGCTGTCACAAACTGACCAGCTAGTGGGAGTATAGATTAACATGGATTAACACTAGCTAGGGCTCCATCGGTGTCCACCAGAACACAAATCAGATTAGGTTGCGGAGTAATCAACAGGATTCTGCTTCAGCATCTGGATTGGTAGGGAGACCTCGTTCAGAAGGGAACACCTCTGGGAAGATGCTAAGCTCATTAAAGACTTTGAACATCAATACTCGTTAAATACCATCCACAGTGATGACTAGAGCCAGGAGCAATGGACCCAGGGTTGTCATTAATGGCAGCTTGCATTTAATATTCCTGATATTCAAATATAAGAGTGTGATCACTTTTCACCTTTGAACACCATGCAATTTATATCTTGGACTATGTTCCACCTTCGAACACCATGCAATTTATATCTTGGACTATATGTTCACCTTCGAAGACCATGCAATTTATTTCAGACTACAAGAACTGTGATCAGGGTCAGGATACAGAGATCAGAGAGCCTATTCTCGAAACGTACTTACGAACTTCTTAGCCTAAGAACAATTCGTAGCCATACTATAAGAATCGCTAAGATTGTCTTATGATCGTAAGAACATTTTGAGAATAGGCCCCCAGGATATCGTTTCTTGAAGCCCTCATACCCACTGTGAGACCATAGCACTCTCGTAGGTGCACGATCCCTATGTATAAGGGATTGCTAGGAGCGTCCTTATGGTCACGTAGTAGATATGAGAACTTTGAGAAACCTTACTAAAGGTAACCGTAATTATTTCCAACATTTGCCATAGGGTCCACCATTGCTAAGAGAAGCTTGGAGTTTGAGTTACCTTAGAATTACGCCATTTCTTGTAGGAGTGTCCATGTGGGAGGGGGGGGGGACATTTATGAGAGATACAGTTATGTCCAGTACCGAGACTTGCTGTGACCATACACCAGCGAGAAGGTCCTGACCTTGCCTTCAAGGGGGGTAATTAAAACCAGTTTGGTAATTAATTGGGTAGTAAACTATGCCCAGACACAGTGGGTCCAATAAATCAGAGGTATATTGCTTGTACATGCTGAGCGGCCAGCAATTTCTTGCTGAGTCTGCAGATGTGGGCAAAGATTTGCCCAGTTTCCCCTTGTTGCTGGTATTGTTTTCGAATAGGTAACATTTAGATTGTGTTCTACCATTCTACAAATGTTGGTATTGTGTTAATTTCTCTTGCATTTTTAACATTCCCCTTGTTGCTGGTATTGGTTTTGAATAGGTAACATTTAGATTGTGTTCTACCATTCTACAAATTTTGGTATTGTGTTAATTTCTCTTGCATTTTTAACATAAAATATAACCAGATGATTTGAAGTTGACATACATGGACATTTGCATGTACATGTATATTATCAGATGGGATAGCCCACTAGTTGTATTGTATTGTATTGCATTGGACAGTAAACCTAAGATAAGGCTTTATTGCCCAGAATGGAATTCATTTTACATCACAGAGATAACACTCGCACATTAAAAACAAGAAATTTTACTTAAAAATCAAATCGTGTTGGCCTAGAATTTCAATGAACAGAACAAATTTGAAAATATTGTACAATGTTAGTTTCATCCTACATTTACTGAATTTGAATTCAAATTACTGTAATTGATTGTCGGAGAACAAATTGGACAGCTGTGCATATCATCAATATAGATAGTTGTTAGGTGAGATCAATTTGCTAGCATATATAATTATAGTTTGTTAGGCAAGCAGTCCAGTATCCTGAAGTTGAATATTCATATCGTTAAAAGTTAGTTTCGTAACATTCCACACATTAAAAGGCAGTATTTGAGATTTTTAAGTACCGTAACTGAATATGAATTTGATATTGAAATAATATCTGGAATATAAATCATGTCCTGCTTCATATTTTATGATTACTTAAATTGGGGTGAACAGGATACTGATAGTCTAAATCTTTCTTTCGAGATCTTATTTTTTTAAAACCTACCGAAGTAATGCATAGGTTTTTTTTGCTAGATGGTTTGTAAATCCACAGAAGACGTTTCTTCTACTTGTTCTTGCAACTAATCAGATGTCAGAAACTTGAAACCTTGTAGATCTCCAGTTACAGGGCAAGCATATGGAGTTAAGTAATAAGATTATGAGTGTGTGACGCTATATACCAGACTCAGTAATAATGTCACATGTGTGTTAATTAACAATTATTGATCTATGGCAACATGAACACCGTCAATTATGTACAATTCCCTTCCAGTTTTCCTGATACCTTAATGCCACACATAATACATATTCCATTTCATTACATCAGAAAATACTGTGGCAATGCAGTCATCATCCTTGGTCTGTCAGTACTAGCCTTTTTGCGTAGGTTTACTGCAACATTCAGCTCTACGGATGTTGCAGGTTTCGTCCTGCAATAAACTCACAAGATGTGATATTAAGGACAGAGTCTTGAAGCAGATATAAACCCCAATGCAAAATAAAATGTTATTAAATATGTCAGAAAATATCCATAAAAATGGATTTCTTTATGTCGCTAAATATTTATCTCATGGAATTTTGTGATTTGTTTCTTTGAAAGTATGAAGAAATGTATATGTATTTGACATCTGTCTTTGATGATTCTAACAGATATTTATTTATTTCTTGACCTTTGATGTCTTCACTTCCCTTCCCTGCTTCACCCATTGGATAACCAATTACAGGGTTTGCCAGCCAGCGTAATGTCACCACATCTGTCGCCACGGAGATGGTCGCCCATTCCATCATGGTTACGTCATCGGATGACCCATTGTTATGTCATCGCTTATGTCAAAGTAAACCTCCCCATCAGAACATGACCATTTAAGCCTAGGATCTTCTGGGCTAGCTGGAAACGTAATGAGAGTGTTGTCGTGTATGTCAAACTCCAAATGGGAAATGTCTATATAATTTAATAATGGTAAATAATTAATGGAATGCCAAACATTTCTGCATCAGTGCTCATGAATGTTATACCTTTCTGACGCCATATTGATAGGATGCACTGTCTGTAGCATGGCAATGCAGTTATCATCCTTGGTCTGTCAGTACAAGCTGGTGCTCACAGGTTTACTGCAACATTCAGTGCTACGGATGTTGTGGATTTCCTCCTGCGCTAAACTGACAAGCCATGATATAAGTGAAAGAATCATGAAAGTGACTCTAAAGCCCCAAATCATCGCAAATGGGTGAAAGATTCCTGCAGCGATGTTAAATTCCATATTGACACACTCATTAAAGCCCCAATACAAAATAAAATAAAAGGAAAAAGAAAAGCAACAGACATGTATTTTTTTTATTGAGTATAACGGTAATTCTTCATGAACGTTTTCCATTAGTGATGTTATTCTAAAAGATCATCATCATCGTCGTCATCATGAACATTATTTAGACTATTACATGTAAGTGTTCAGGTACTTTGTGAAAATTGTTTACATGGGTACACCCTCTCTCCCACTCCCTCTCCATTGTGGAAGTAACCGAAGATGCCCTGAATAGCAGTAACTGTGTCTAATCCAGCAGGGAGAGGGTTAAGCATATATTGCATGACTCAGCTGTATTTGAGAAGAATCTTTATCATTCCTGCATTGTATTATACCACTGAAATTCAATGACCATATGTTACTCTTTATGCATGAAAGTTCTGATCAATATTAATATCAGGATAGGAATTTGTGGAAATGTATCATGTTGCATCTATTAATATTTTTTGTAATCAGATGATGTACTCTAGAAATGGTTAGCATGCACTTTAAAAGTATGTTTAATAGTTTGAATTAGGTAAAATATTTCCTTTTGTTTTTCAAATTAACTGCCTCTATGATGTAGTGATAGTGTAGACTCAGATAGTTGTTGTTCTAATGATGGTGTTCGAGCCCCAGCCACATCATATCAAATAACATTAAAAGGTGGTAGTTGTTGTTCCCCTGCTTGGCATTCAGTATTCTGGTCAGTAAGGAGTCAGTTATTCATGCAGTTAATACTGTGTCTGATTAGGTATACCTGTTCTAACCTCACACGTTCAACCATTAGCAACAAATAGATGATTTGGGTTTTTAATTTTTTTAATTTATTTATTTATTAAATATAAAATGGCATGTAAATGTTTGTAATTACAATATTATTTAAGATGTGCATCGCATTACTGTTTAAAGCTATTAAAAGTAAGAACAAATCAATTTCATATTGAACACTTTATTTTCAATATTAATCATAAAATAAACTTTTTTATTATTATTATAAATGCTGTTATTTTTATATTAACTGTTATAATGGATGTTTGTTTTCCGTTCAAAGGCAATGCCATTACTGTGTAATGTTAATACAATAGGTTACTAGTATAACAGTAATGCTATATGCAGATCCATATTTAATGTAACCTACTTACTTCAAAACAAATGTACCTAAATTCCAGAATGGTCAAACCTTGACCTACCCTGGGAAGTTTATGACTTGTACAAGGCTCAGTTATAACAATAACTGACCACTGGCCAAATCCCATTAACTACTGCCCAGTAGGTGTCCTGCTAGGGGGGCCAGGTCACCAGAGGTCATCTTAAGGTCAAGGCAGGTTGCCAGTCAGCAAATTTTGTGAGAATTTTGAGAAAAATCTGGGGATGCTTTTAACCAACTCTGGCCTTTCTGAAACATAATTATATTACTATAGGGCATGCTCTGTTGCCTCCTGTATGTAGAAGGTTAATTAAGGAATTCCATGTACTTTTTTTTTTTATATTATAGTTAATGAAATTATTTAGTAAATGTTAATGATAAAATCTGTGATATCTGAAACATGCCTATTTTTGTTGTTGAAGTACAATTATACAACAGCTTTGTGAACATAAACTACTTATTAAGGCTAGATAAATTTAATTACTTGTTTTAGAGATGTTATTTTTAATATGACTGAAAAGGTACCAGCTGGTTTGGAAGATGTGCGGTTGGAAGAGCAGATATATTTGAGTTTCATGCGTTTTAAGAAAATTGCCTTTTCTTCCTGCTGACTATAATCAAAGTGTTCTATTGCTGCATGTGATCGGGCAACTTAAGTCGCCTTCAGCAGGGAGAGGGTTAATATGCACATGCACAGAGAATTGCCTTATCTATGAGCATAAGATATGTAGAAAGCATTGCCTTTTTTAAGAGCATAGAGTATTGCCTTGTGTACGTGCAGTATATTCGGTCATAAGAGATCGCATGACAAACTTACCACTTCAATGACACAATGTCAAACTTGAGACAATGATTGATTGAAAACAAGACCTACAACTGGGTCCGGGCCACTATAAGTGTGCTCATTCAAGGATGTAGTTGACGTTTGTAGCTAATCAATCCACAACTTTGAAGGTATTCATATTTTCCAGGTTTTCTATGACAGGCCAATCAGTACATGACGTTTTCAGTGTTTCCGGACTTAATTTAAATATAGAATCAAAGTTGTGTTCTTGTTGTTAGACACTTCATTGTTTTGCTAGACACTTCATTGCTACTGCTAGACACTTCATTGCTATTGTTAGACACTTCATTGCTATTGCTAGACACTTCATTGCTATTGCTAGACACTTCATTGCTATTGCTAGACACTTCATTGCTATTTCTAGACACTTCATTGCTATTTCTAGTATTTTGTTTTGCTAGACACTTCATTGCTATTCCAAGTATCTTATCGCTATACTTTATTTCTATTCTAAGTATCGTATTGCTAGACTAAAGGCAGCTCTCCAAGTGAGAGTAAATGTCGACATATTTCTGTGAGTTAATGTCGATAGAACATTTTATCATGTCTTTCAGATTTCAGATAGTTAATAGCAGATAGTCCACGTGCAAATCGCTGTCGGACACTGTAAAATCGCTGTTGGACAGTGAACTAGAACAACAACACTTCATTGCTATTTCTAATATTATGTTGTTATTTCTAGTATCTAATTTCGAGACAATTGCAATTTCTAGTATCTTATTGCTAGACACTTCATTGCTATTTCTAGTATTATATTGCTAGATACTTCATTGTGATTTCTAGAGTCTGATTGTATCTTTTTTTTAGTATAGACACTTCATTGCTATACTAGTATCTGTATATCAAATATGAAACTTACAATCCACCAAAATTTAATTTATGAATCGATAAATAATTGCAAATCTTATCATTATCTTCTTTTTAAAAGAAATTTCATCAAACTAAATGGATCTTCTTCTTTTTTAATTCTAAGGGTCATTTGTTATGGATTTCTATCATTATGAGTGACTCGTGCTCTGAAGTTTTAAAAAAATACATTAGTGAAAAATTGGAATTTCATTAATTTTACGTTCTCACCGATTTTATCTTTTATTTAAAAAGGAGAAAATAGTTCTTGGTTGCTAAAAAATATAAGTGAGATTTCGAAGAAGGATATTAATTTTTTTTTAATATGATCATATCTCCTTAGGAAATGACAACTCTTCATCTCTGGACGTCATAGTCAAAAACTGAAAATGCTCATGAAAATTGTACATTGATTAGATGTCTCGCGTCACTCAAGACTGAATGATTACTGAGCTATAATGGAAACACGGGCCAAATGGAAGCAACTGTCAAATACATTGGCCTTGAAGAGTTCTCCAACAAGAAAAATAATTTGTCAATTCCCTGTCTATTCTGAACATGAAACCAAATTGATGTTCTCCCAGCACAGTCTTGCCAGTGAATACAGGCAATTTCATAAAGTACTACATCAAGAAATATGTTTGTCGATGATACCAGGCTCTGGAGTAACATATGCCCGATGTACAGGGGCAAATTGAATTGTCATGCGGGCAACCTATTTTTTAAGATTACAAGCACAGTTTGGCATGCAAGCAAGTCATTTGTATCTAAAAGTTCTAGATGAGCAAGTAACTCAAAATGTTAGTCTAGAGCCCTGTCATAATGTATAATTAATAAAGAATTATTATTAAATGTTAATCAAATTGAGATTTCATGTCATTTATTGAAATATGCCATTACTGGATGTACCATATATAATAAGTATGATATCAAGCTAAACTCAGTTGTGTTCACAAATCGTCATGAAAGTTGAGCTTGAACATGAAATGGTAAACAAGTTTATGAAATTTGAGCTTGAACATGAAATGGTAAACAAGTTTATGAAATTTGAGCTTGAATATGAAATGGTAAACAAGTTTATGAAATTTGAGCCTGAACATGAAATGGTAAACAAGTTTATAAAATTTGAGCTTGAACATGAATTGGTAAACAAGTTTTGTAATCTCAGTACCAATTATTTTAATTGGTTTTGCATATAATGTCATTTTGCAACTGTTTGAGGAATGTAGTTTTGAGATGTTGAGTTTGAGGAAGTAGATTTCAGAATCTATGGTATTTTATCATTTTATGTTATAAACATTTGTTCTTCAATATTACCATCAAGATTTGCATTTGAATATTTTGAGAAGCAACTCTGTTTTTCCCTCCTTTTGCATGGACAAAATGTGTAAACAAGTTCTAGCCTGTTTACTGTTTCCATTGACATAGCTGGGCACTATCTGTGAAGCATCACTATTTTCTGTTTACACCAATTTCAGTATTGATAGCCCAAAGTTGACAAGAAAATTGACAATCCAAGTTGACAGCCCCAATTGACAATGCAAAATTCGGCAGAAATTGACAACACATGACAATACAAACTGACACGTTTATTTTCCTCGACAATCATACTCCCATGTGCAATGTTTCAGTTTGATTGGATACAACTTATTAGTTATAGGGTTTGTGTTCTCCCAAGACAAATTCGTTGGAATGTCCAAATGCCACTTGATTGATTTTCTGAATATAATAATAATCTCAGTGATCAATGCAAATATATTTAAACAATAACGATATTAAAATTGTGTTAAAAAGAAAATAGAAACTACATTCAATCTCACAATTTTGACTGAAATATTATTAAAATTATGATACAGTCAAAGCATTAAAACTAAAGTTCATGTCAGCCATAAATTATTACTTGAATAATGAAATATATTCATAACGTTACTTTTATTATCTAGATATCTCTTAATCTATTGCCGATATTTCTTATATATTACCTAATAAATACCGACCTTTAGCGCCATTGACCTGGAAGCAGCAGATCCTTGTATTCAGAGTTGTCTGAGGATCAATGGTCTCCCAGTATATGTACATACATTATGCATTTAATTGCTACACGAATATGTAACCAGCCTTTGTGATCAGAAGCCAAAGCTAGCAGATGGTCTTACCTTTAGTTGCCTGTATGTCGTGCCGAGATGTTAGAAGGCCGAGGCAACAAACGGTTTTCTAGAAGATGTTTTAGATTTATTCGTCTCAATCATCAATGAAAATTAAAACATATTCGTGTAGATGTTTATGCAAGATAAGCAAGATATCATTTCTATTTCATACTTACTCCAAAATACACATGGATATCCATGTATCCAACGGACTAGCCAACCTTACTAAACTTACATACTTTTCGCTAGAATCGCAAGATATCATACTTACTCCAAAACTAATTCGAACAGTCGCTTTTCAATTTCCCAGATATGCCATTATTCAAACTTGTTTCTTCTACTTCCTTTAACCCTCTCACAGAATGCCTGTTCAAATTTACCAGAAACACAGTGGTTCTAATAGAGGAAATACGGTAGGTGATATTCCGAAACATTAATCAGTTATGCAGAATAGTATGATATTACACATTTCAATTATATTAAATGAATATTCCACTGACATATTTCATGATATTTCACATTTCAATTATATTAAATGAATATTCCATTGACGTATTTCGATATTAGTAAGAGAAATGATTGTTTATTGATAACCTCACAGAGTTAGTAAGCGTACCAGCTTGAAGACTAATAAGTATTAATTGTCTGAAAATATTTAGTATGAATAAACAATTTTGTTAATATAAATTGTCTAATTCATTAATATATAAATTATCTTAAAGTATTCATTATGAATATGTTTATATGCATGTTAATAATCTTTTACTTGAGTTGTTATTGCCAAATTGTCCAATGTCAATAAACATATCCCTCTGGATTAGTCACCAATGTTCTGATCTATCGATGGCATCTCTGGTCGGCTACAACAGGATAAAGGTTAATTGCTTTGTGACATGATTGACAGCCGTCCAGGGTCTGGGGTAGTGTTCATTCTCATATTTCTGTTGGATGCATGCAGACACATGATGGATTTAATGTGCATGTGATTCAGATTGTCTTAATTGCTGAGGAATTCATTAGATTAGGATCGTTGGTATTAATATGATCATGTCGGAATTGTTCAACTGGTGAGGCAAGAGATGGATGGGCAACCTTGTTTATGTTGCCATGTTTCATCCATTAAGAATCCCAGTAATTTTGTTATATATTTTTTTTAATTTAAAAAAACACCAAATGGGAGAGCAGGGGTTAGGGCTGGGGCTGGGGCTGGGGCTGAAAGAACCTATTGTCGGAAACTGGCATCAATGTCCATGGAAGTTACCTTCAACTCTACATATCAAAATAGAATATCTGTATTGTCACAATGCAGTTGGCATCCTTGGTCTGTCAGTACCAGCTGTTGCTCACAGGTTTACTGCATCATTCAGCACTACAGCTGTTGCGGGTTTCGTCCTGCCATAAACTGACAATCTGTGATATGTTAAATAATCTTGAAAGCAGCTCCAAACCTCAATTCAAAGAGAGAGAAGAAAAAAAAGAAGAAAACAGCCATTGCTTACAGCTTCACTGCAACGCTTGGTGCAATGGGTATTGCAGGTTTCATCCAAATCATGGTATGAATAGAATTATATTGGAAGTTGCTAGAAATATACAGAGCCCTGTGTTGAAGATGTTCTATTAACACTGCAATCATGTATATGTGTTAACAAAATATATGTGTTCTTTCAAAATTTAAGAGCACAGTTTCCTTTTTATAATATTTACGTGGAAATTTTAGGATTTCTGAAAGTGAAAATATTAGCATAGATATTACAGTGAATATTGTGGTATTACATATTCCAATTTGGCTGTACCAGTAGGCTTTGTCAAATCCTAACAGATGTGGCACGTCCATTTCATGGTTTAATGCTAGGGTTGACCTCGAGGTTAATTGTTGACAGCTCAATATCTGTCAATCAACGCTTGTAATTAAAATCTTGTCATTAAATGCTGGATCTGGTAGATTGAAAATCAATAAATATGCAGTGTGTTTTTGTTTACTGTAAATATGTGTATAATGATTTAATTAAATACTCGTATTTTGAAGAGAAGGGTCCAACTTTGGTCGCTTTCTTCCTCGGAATAATGTTAATTTCACGATGGTGTTCCCTCATCACACACCGACTGACGTTCAACTAACCAAATAATGAGTAGCACAAGGGTCTATTTCCCTGATGGAGTAGTCCTTTTGCTTTAATATTGATCATGTCAATTTTGTAAAAACATCAAAAGTGTCGTCGAGTGCGTCAGTCAAGTAGATGAGGTGTTTCATAAGGTTCCCTCCCGAGGTTCATCTCTTGCTTTGGTGCATGTGCGTGAAATATTCCCGCTGCGATGTAAAACATTAACTCGCCCATTCCCTCCGTTGCTGAAATCATGAACTACATGGCTTAATTATTGATATGAATTCATTCATGATGCATAATGTTAGTGCTTTGTGAGAAAGCATTTGATTCTGACAGACATTGGCAATCTGTATGTCTGACTTTGTTTATTATGCTAATTTTATTAAGATGTTGTCATATCATGCGACAAAATAATCCTCTTCTTTTGTTGTTGTGAGCAAAGAAATCCAATAAACAACTCGACAAGGCTTTGGGCGACATTTGTAAATTGTTAAATTATTATCTGGATTCTGCAGCTTGACGTTTTCTAAAGGTTAACTATTATCCCAATTGCTGTGGTAAATAGCATGCTTGTTAGTTTTATTTCCATCACTTAGCAGATCTCTTTACTGCAACATTCAGCACTGTGGATGTTACGAGTTGCCTCCTGCCCTAAACTTGACAAGCTGTGATAAGTGAAAGAATCTTGAAAACGGATCTAAACCCCAATTTTAAAAAAAAAACAGAAGATTTTTTATACGTTTTTTACAGGATTATCCAATAACATGTATAATGGTTGTCTGTGTTTGCCTATGCCTAGTAATATAGTTTCTCCATCATAAAACGAAGTAGTGGTTGTTAGCGCATTAATAGAACATTGGACTTCAGAACCAGAGGTTTAAATCCCATCCCAGGGGCTCCAGCGTCAATGTTCGCAAAAGTTACCTTTCATATGTCTGTACTATGGAAATGCCGTTAGAACCTATTGTCAGAACATGGCATCAATGTCCATGGAAGTTACCTTCAATTCACGTCAAAATAGAATATCTGTATTGTCAATGCAGTTGGCATCCTTGGTCTGTCAGTACCAGCCAGTGTTCGCTGCTTTACTGCAACATTCAGCAATCTGCTTTATAAGAGTTATGTGTAACTAACCTGCTGAATAGACAATCTGTCTGTCGATTTAGCCTTACATTACAGACTTGAACCAGTGGGTGACATTTTGACATTTGTGTTGACATTAAGTTTTACATTCTCAAAGGATAATTCCATGTCACATTTAAGAACATTTCTACATTTGCAGGGACCATCTCAAAACCTTCTAAAGAAAGGATTAGTCGTGTTAAGACCTGAAGACCCATCTGTCGTGACATCTTACTTGAATACCTAAAAGAACTAATCAGTGCTGTAACCGTGATTAAAATGTCAGATGTTTTTTCATGACCATGGAATTGATATAACTTGTATCAAGTCCTTTGATGAACTGACAGTTTGTCAAAGACATTTTCCTAAAATTTGATTCAAGCAAATTCCATTACATTAAAATTAGCAATGAGATTATGTGCTTCAATTAAGTTAAATTTCTTTTTGTGAAAAGTCGAGCTCTCAAATTCTCTAATCCTACCCCGCCTGGTTGGTCGTATAACAAAATCCTAGATTACACGACCTTCTTCAAGTCCTGATTTATAAATGCATTAATGCTATATGAAGCATCACAGTTCTTTATCCGTGTCCGTCCTTTATCTGTGTCAGTTCAGGCAGAAGAACATGTGCGCTTTGAATCACCAATCACAGAAGCGTAATCAATGTCCCTCCCCCCTCGCCTTTCCTCTGTCCCCATCCCCCCAACCCACCCACCCATCCATCAAATCACAAATCTCAGATGTAGCTCAATATTGGACTTTTTAGATGAATCTGTAGAAATGAGCTCAATACTGTAGTGCTTTGTAGCATGACGTAATGTCCAATTATGGAAAAAATGTGACGATTTTTTTAAAGTGAGTCGGGTCGTCTTGACATCTTCATTGAACAGTTTATCACATGTGTGGCAAGTCGACATGTTTTCAACTTCGGTGAACGGGCACCGCGACTTTGCAGTGATGAGTCATCTAAAGTTGGTCATACTTTTAAGCTTCCGGAAACATCAATACTTCAGATTTTGTACTGCTCTCCATTTCTATCATGTTAGCTTCTCCAAGAGAGAGATGTAGCATGTATTCTCCATGAGGGCCACTTCCAGTAAGAAATAGCAAGATTGTAACTTTAAACATTTAGATTAAGTTTTAAAGAAATACAATCTCATAATCAGCATGTTGACATTTTACGGCTTAATTTTTAAAGACATGCAATTAACATGTCGTAAGAAGTTCAAGAACCAAGATATCGAGTTGATATATGCCAAAGTGGAAGATCGCGATTTCAAGATATGCTTGAAATTCATTTGCATATCTTTGTGGAAATGTTTGTATATAAACAACAGGAATGGGAATTTCTTAGTATGATTTGTCAATGTGTAAACAGTACATAATGAAAAGGAAAAATGATGAATTTGCGTGAATATGCTCTTTTCATGAAGGCGATACACTCCAATAAGATTTATTTGAATCTATTCATGGATTGAAGCTGCCGTTGATGGCTATGGAAAGTTTTGATGTTGAGTATTTCCAGTGATGGAGTTTCGGAATATCTGGAGAAAGGCATGACCACAATTGTACCACACATGTTGTACCATTTCTAATGTGTATCTTTGTAAGAAGATTGCGTATTTCTTGAAGTTAAAATACATGCAGGTGTTCTTTAACCCTCTCTCTGCTGGATTAGGCACAAGCACTGCTCTTTAGGGCATTTCCAGTTACCTTCAGTATTGAGAGGGTTAAATGAATTGCCAGAGATTTTAACATTAACTTAAATACTTGCAGTTGTCATCTTTGGTCTGTTAATTAGTACCAGCCAGTGCTAGCAGGTTTACTGCAACATTCAGCGTTATGGATGTTGCAGGTTGCATCCTGCCCTAAACTGACAAGCTGTGATGTAAATGAAAGAATCTTGGAAACAGATCTGATCCCCAATTATGAAAAATACTAAAAACTTAAAAGATATTTCACTGTTTGTTTGTATTGTGTGGTCAAATACGATATACTGTAAAATGATGTTTATTTAAAAGTATGATAAAAAAATGTTGAAACGGTCCCTCATGCAAAATATCATTGAAGGCAAATTAAGTGCCATAACAAGACGTAAACGTTCTGAAATAATCCATGCTAAAGTTCAACAACCATGTGATGTACTCAAATCTGTTAGCATGTCAGTAATGTGGTCATAATTGTGATACTTCTTACAGACCGGGTTACATTTTTGGATCATCTGAGTTGGAGTTTTCTGAGGGCAAGTTCAGAGTAAGTTTTAATGTGCCAAGGTGCTATTCATTCCAAACACCCAAACACCCACACTCACACTCCAAATCTTCCCACATGTTCAATCATCACATGGGAGAGTTCTTCACAGAGCCATTAGGTTAGCTGTTCGTGAATCCCGGAAGTTTTCAAACAAATATTGTTTTTAAAAAATAAAAATAAATATCATTACATGTGGTACCCCGATTTCTTTTGGACGAATATGCAGCTATATTGGTTCTTCTTAGATCTGATTGTATTTGTTAGCCTCATTTCTACACACTCATTGCATGTGTGTGTGTGTGTGTGTGTGTGTGTGTGTGTGTGTGTGTGTGTGTGTGTGTGCATGTGTGTGTGTGCATGCACACACACACACACACACACAATCTCACAATCTCTATTCTCCAAGCTCTTACTTTTTTCTTTCTACCTGTTCTATACTGTCCATTTATACTCTCTATCTCTCTCTCCCCCTCCTCCTACAAGGATCATCACCCATCCCCAGCAGCTGTTTTATGTCCAGACAATACTGACCAGTGCATCAGCTCCACCAGATGACCCCTCCCAGACCCTCCCAGACCCTCAGGTCCTCGAGGACTTAAGGAGCCCTCCCCACACTGACCACATTGTCATCCATCCAGCGGCTCTCCATCACATCAAAGGCTGGGCCCAGTGGTGTCAGGTGGTCCTCAGACCCACCCTCAAACCTCCTTCACCCACCGTAAACCCTCCTTCACCCACCAGCCACCCTCCCTAGCACACCAGCAACCCTCCCTAGCCCACCCCTTTACCCCACATATAACTTATCAGAAGCCACTTCACTGGACAGAGCGAAACCCTTCCTTGCCTTATACCAGTAGTTCATGCAGTTTAGTGACTCCAGATCTCAACTACCTGGAACATCTCCACCGATTCGCAGCTCCCATAATCAGCAACAGCAGCAGCATCATCATCATCATCATCATCATCATCATCATCATCACCTTCCTCTACATCATCATCTTTTTCATCATCCTGAAATATTACTGCTGCGACGTAAAGCACTAATTTATCATCATAACCATCGTCTTCATCATCACCATCATCATCATCATATTTTTTTCCTCACCATCATCTTCATCATCTTCTCTAATAACCCAAAACCGTAACTCTACAGTTTCAGTCTTACTAACCCCCAAATAAATTAAGTTTAACCATTCTGGATTAACCCACAATCTCCCCTCTACACCCCTTTCTCTTAT
This sequence comes from Lepetodrilus elevatus, assembly GCA_034780755.1. Taxonomy (NCBI): domain Eukaryota; kingdom Metazoa; phylum Mollusca; class Gastropoda; order Lepetellida; family Lepetodrilidae; genus Lepetodrilus; species Lepetodrilus elevatus. The sequence continues at coordinate 8,493 of JAVCKZ010057633.1, read as the reverse complement.
CCCTAACATAGCTACACATACACACACACATACACACACACACACACACACACACACACACACACACACACACACACATACTCTTCATCTCTACCCACCCACTATCATACCTATTTATTTCGTACCACACCACCACCTCCAGTAAAACCACCACTACTACCCTACTGACCCACACCCCTTCCCACCCTCCAGCTTCATGCATGTCTACCCTCCCTCCCCCAACCCCACCCCTACCACTGGTCTTCTCTCCCCCTACCCCAGTCCCCCACCTCAATCACTTTAATCCTCCAAACCCATTAATCACCCCGCGACATGCACATGGCTCAGAGAGTGATTTCATCACTCGTCCATTTCAATGCCTCCCGATGTCCATTTCAATCATTTCCATGCATCTCCATGTCAATTTCAATCTTTTCAATACATCAGACACAATACTGTCCCACCAAACTGAAGACCCATTCTTTGAAGAAGATTGGGGAGGGGGACCAGGTGATAATTGTGCGACTGTGAGAGGAGGGGGAGGAACCAGCTGATAGTTCAGCGACCAGGTGATATTTTTGCAACTGAGGGGGGAGGAGCACCAGGTGATACTTTAGCGACCGTGAGAGGAGGGGGTGGGGGGGGGGGTGGTTCTGCCAGGTGATATTTTTGCAACTGAGGGGGGAGGAGCACCAGGTGATGCTTTAGCGACTGTGACAGGGCGCGGTGGTATATTGCAGCGGAATCCAATTGATGAGCCAGGTGATCATCTGTGTCGGCATGCTGCCTGAACTACAGGAGCACCTGTCTGATTAGAGGACCTCTCTGTCTGCATGAGTCTGTTCTGTCTGCAGGAGTCTGTCTGCCATATGGACTGCAAGAGGGCCTTCGTGGTATTTGTATGAACCACGCGCAGAACAGCCACAATTAATGTCAAGGAAATGTTGATGGAGCTGAATTTTATTGAAATTTCAGGCTCGCTTTTGAGGTCTTACATTGTCAAATATGTTTCAATTCTATATTGCTTATTGACTGTGATTTAGAAGGTGGTTTGCCATACAATTATTCTACTTTTATCTCTGTATAAAAGCTGTGTTATTCATTTGTACGGCAAAGTTAATATGACTGTGGGAGAATGTAGAATATACAATTATAAAAGTATTCTATCTATGAAAGGACTGTGTAGTTCATTCTTTCTCCAAATGTAATAATGTAGCAATTTGTTATATTACCATTATCTAATATTAGTTTATTGTAATCTTTAGCAATATAATACACTAATATTAGATTATGGAAATATCAACAATTGTTACATTTGGAGAAAGAAAGAACAACATTAAATTACATTTATTATATTTATTACATTTGGAGAAAGAAAGAACTACATTATATTATATTTATTACATTTGGAGAAGGAAAGAACTACATTATATTATATTTATTACATTTGGAAAAGAAGAAGTACTGGGTAAATTAAACCTCCTGGGAGTTTTATCCCATGCCTTAAATAAAATTGTTCCACCAGGCTGTGTAGTATTTTAGCCATGTTTTGACCAGCTTTATGGTTACCCAAGTGATGGGTGGTAGCTCGGTGCAAGAGATTGCCAGAGTTAGTAGACACAGATAAAGATCCAGAGTTCAAACCCTGGGACACCTGGCCTGGCTATCCAGTGAAATTACCTTTCTGTTGCCGGCAAGATAAGGTACATGCACTCTCCACTGTCAACAGTGCAATAACCACAGCCTTGGATTAGCAGTGATGTGCTAGATCATGGCAATGCAGTTATCATCCTTGTTCTGGCAGTACCAGCGGGTGCCAGCAGGTTTACTGCAACATTCAGTGCTACAGTTGTTGTGGGTTTCAGTGGTTTTCAATAGGTGCTGGCAACCGGCAGAATTGTCCGTCTATTTCGGAGTATTTCCATAATTTTGCCGCCTACTTTCAATCTTGCTGATACTATTTTGTAGATGAAAGTATGATTTATGCAGGTCTTTTGCCTCTTACTTTTGCTACTCGGCTACCTACTGAAACCACTGGTATTTGTGTGTACGTGGTTACGTCGGTCTTGGCGGCCTACCACAGAATCTACCACAGCTAAATGACTCACTTAAAACTGTATTTAACCCTCTCCCTGCTGAAGGCGAGTTAACTTGCCCAATCACATGCATAAATAGAACACTTTGATTTTATTCAGCAGGGAGAAGGTTAAGTGCCATTTCTTGAAATTTTCTTGAAAATAACATGTACCTGTATTTCAGGAAGCCTTTTTGTTTGGCGCCTGTCTACTGGCAATCAGCAACTTCCTCCAGACTGCCTCTAACTCCTCCACAGTCATTGGTTCTGGGAGGAAGACGTCCGCACCTCGTGTACCGCTGCTCACCTTCAGATAGAACGCAGAACCACCCGTCCTTGCTATCTTAGGACGGCGCTTCTTGTACTGCTTGTAGAACTCCACCAGACATTGATCCGAATGCTGAGGTTTTGCATAGACTGTCCGATACGCCCCGTCAACTTGATACACCAAGGATTCCAAACCATTGCCGGCCATTTTCAAGACGATATCTCCCCACTTCATGTTGACGTGTTCAGTTGGACTTTTCTTCTTGAAGCATTTGGTGTTGATGAACCACATGGTGTTGATCAGCACCTCTCCGCTACTGCAGCCTAGCAACCCTTTCTGGAACAGCACGTTAATGTCGTCCTCATTTATTTCGAAATACACCGGTACCGATTTCGTTAAAATTTCGGCTACCCGCATCTTCAACACTTCCCTGGAGCCACCAAACTCCTCGCCTTTCAAGATCGAATAAGGATATCCGCCATCTTTCAAATACCTATTTAAGCATGCCTGCACGTTTTGTAATGATCGAGGTTTCAGGTCGCCACCGTTGACTTTCTTTGCTTCACGGTAAAACATTGAAAGCATAGGATCCAGTGTTTCCGGAGGCAGTGTGAGTAGATCCAGCTTCTGTCCGGTTCTGTTGAAGTGGAATCGTGTGAACTGCTTCACGGTGTACTTAGACGTGGACAGAGAGGCCGCACTGAGAATGGTGGACCGGCCTCTGGCAGGAGAAGGATTCCGTCGACGCGGAATTGTGGACACAGCTGGTTGCCGAAGACTACGGAAACCTGCATCTTCTTGACTACTTTCGTCCATTGGCAGGTCAAGGTCATCATCAACGAAATCGAGATCAATGACGGAGTCGTCGGGAAACTCTGGGCTGTCCGGCGGTCTGGACACTGTGGACCGGGGACGTCCTCGAGGACGTCCTCGAGGTCGCTTATGTGGCGATCTAATACATTCTTGTGGCAATCTAATACGTTCCTGTGGTAAACTGATACGTTCCTGTTTCAAACTAACATGTTCCTGTTGCAAACTGACATGTTCTTGTGGCAAACTGACACATTCCTGTGGCAAACTGATACATTCCTGTGGCAAACTGACATGTTCCTGTGACAAACTGACACGTTCCTGTGGCAAACTGATACATTCCTGAGGCAAATTTATAGTTTCTTGGAAGAAGTTGCTAGAAGGCCCTGCATTGGGTGTGAACACATCAGACTGGTAGCCAGGGAAAGATGCCATCTCATTCCTGGACTCCATCTTCACGGGCAGATCCAGGGACACTTCCTGTATCTCCTGTCCCGTCCGGGGTTTCTTCTCCCTCTCCATCCTATCACCACAACTGTCACTCGTATCCCTCTCCATCCTATCACCACAACTGTCACTCGTACCCACGGATGACTTAGCGCTGTGCATGGTTTCAAAGGCCTTCACACAGAAGCTCTCGCTGACCACATTGCCACTGCTCTGTAGGAGCTCACTGAGGACGTATCTCTCTTTCTTCACGTTGTCTATCTCCACACTGATGTAGCCGCCAATCTCCACAAACTGGCTAAAGTTGAAGTAGTTCCGGCAGAGCTGCTGAAGGTTCTCCACAAAGGTGGTGAAGAACTGAACAGAATACTGCCTCTCCATGCTTCCCTCACCTGAAACGAGAAGAGAAATAGAAAGTCAGGTGTATGTTGCAAATGCAGTTTCAGTTAGTATATTAACATGTACAGTTGTTTTGGGGCATGTGGTAATCCAGTTATAGACCATTTGGACTTCAGAGCCAAAGATCTCAAGTTCAAATCCTGTCCCGGGAGCCCGACATCAATGTTCACGAAAGTTACCTTTCTGATGCAATATTGATAGGATATGCTGTCTGTAGAGTTGCAATGCAGATACTGGTCTGTCAGTACCGGCTGGTGCTCACAGATTTACTGCAACATTCAGCAATAGGTGTGTTGCAGGTTTCCTCCTGACCTAAGCTGACAAGTTGTGATGTAAGTGAAATAATCGAAAAATTCGAAACCCCAATTCAAAAACAACAAAAATCTTTGGATAGCAAAAACTAAATGTTGATGGATGTGCAACCTGGCCCCGAGATTACGAAACTTTCTGAACACAAAAATGTACTCAGACTATGACGTCGCATGACATTTTATGAACCAAACGCATGACATTTTATGAACCAAATTCTGAGTTGAGTATGTAATCGTAGTTGGATTTTGATAATTTCAGCTCAGCAAAATCTCAAACTCGAATTTGTATCAAAATATCAGGGCCTGGACACCCAACTTGTATGCTCAAAATAAACCAGGACACTTGAGGTGAAAGTGTCCTACACATTTGAGTAATCTACCCACAGTTAGGACACATTTGAGTAATCTGCCCACAGTTAGGACACATTTGAGTAATCTGCCCACAGTTAGGACACATTTGAGTAATCTACGCAGTTAGGACACATTTGAGTAATCTGCCCACAGTTGGGACACATTTGAGTAATCTACACAGTTAGGACACATTTAAGTAATATACCTGCAGTTAGGACACATTTAAGTAATCTAGCTGCAGTTAGGACACATTTAAGTAATATACCTGTAGTTAGGACACATTTAAGTAATATACCTGTAGTTAGGACACATTTAAGTAATCTAGCTGCAGTTAGGACACATTTAAGTAATCTACCCGGTTAAGGACACATTTGAGTAATCTACCCACAGTTAGGACATACTTGAGTAATCTACCCACAGTTAGGACATACTTGAGTAATCTACGCACATTTAGAAGATTTTCTTATTCGAAGGTAGTCCTGCTGCCACTGCTAGCTTCCTCCACACCCCCGCGACGGCGAACCACATCATCGGTTCCGGCAGATACCACTGCCCTCGACGAGTGTTCCTGCAGATCTTCACATAGAACTGGTACCCTGGATCCAGAGTGACCTGGGGGCGACGCTTCTCATACTCCTTGTAGAACGTCACAAAGCACCGGTCCGGGTTGTCAGGATTGGCAGCCACCTTGAGCGAGAAGGACTTGTTCATTCGTCTCTCCAGATACTCATTGCCCTCGTCGTCCACCCTCAGGGAAATGTCCCCCCACTTCAGGTTGAAGTGTTCCGCTGGTTTGCGTATGGAGAAGTACTTGGAGTTGAGAAACCATATGGTATTGCTGAGGGTTTCCGGAGAGTCGGATCCCAGAAGACGTTTCTCAAACATTACTTCAATGTCGTGGTCGTCAACAGGTTCAAACTTTTGAGAGACAACTTTACCAGATTCGTTTAATTTTGCTTTCACAAAGTCTCGGGCTGCCTTGAACTGAACATCTTTCTTAAGAGAGTACGGGTATCCACCATTTTTCAAATACATTTCTAAATAAGCCAGCATGTTCTTCAGAGTCCGTGCAGCTAGATTTGAAGAAGTATTTTTGCCATGATGGTATTTATTTTTACGTGCTTCAGAAAAGAATTCCACGATAAGATCATTCAAAGTCTCAGGTTCAGTCACCAGCAAGTCAACATCGACTCCCGATTTGTCAAAGTGGAAATTCTTGAACTGCTTCACTGCATTTCTTATAACAGTTATTGTTCCTGGACTCAAAAGGGATTGGCTGCTGCTGCCGTTGCCCCGGGAACGACCTGCACATCCTTGTGGACCAGGTTCCTCTGTATCACTTTGAGGACTGTCTTCATCCAACACAATGCAATCAGATTCATCAGCATCATCTTCAATGTCATAACCTGCCTCAGTCTCAGACTTAACGGTCGACGCCACAGGTGTGACGTCCATGGAGGAAATCTGATCTTGAGGAAACAACTGCGATCCAGATTGAGATGGAGGCAAAGTGACATGCCTTTCTACAGGAATTTGCTTCTGCCTTGAACTAGGAATATAGCTGGATGAATGATCTTGAACTTCAGGAATCGTGTCTTCATAAATGTTGGCATCAACCTTCATGGAATGTTTGGAGTAAGAACAGGTAGCAACATCACTTCTTTGATCTTCGTATATGTCAGAATGTCGACGCCTTTCTTGTCCATGCTGTGGCAGTGAGGTCATCTTATTCAATTCTTCGCTGGTGGAATAGGCATTTTGTTCCGAAGACTTGTCCATAGAATAAAGCTCAGATGAACTTTCACTTTTAAATGTTTGGACTTTTCCTTGGCTATACTGGTCACTGTGGCTGGTGGTAGACTGGGTTTGAAGTCTCTCAGTTGTACCCGAGCAGTAATCTGAGCTGGGACGTAGCGTATCGAGATCCCAGGACGCCGACTCCAGCTGGGAGTACCGACTTCTGTCTGAACTTCCTGGAACACGACTGTCCTGCTGTGACTGAGCTCTCTCAGATTGCTGTCCACGGTCCTCAAGTCTCCGATATTTGAATCCACTTCCTCCGAACTGTTCCTCAGACCGACATCTTTGAGGAGGAATACTGTTTCTTGTCAGACTGATGCAGTTGGTGGGATTGGATTCACAAGATACCACAGCCTTCACACAGAAGCTCTCACTGACCACATTGCCACTGCTCTGTAGGAGCTCACTGATGACGTATCTCTCTTTCTTCACGTTGTCTATCTCCACACTGATGTAGCCGCTGATCTCCACAACCTGGTCGAAGTAGATGTGGTCCAAACAGGACTGTTGGAGGTCTCGCACGAAGGCGGTCAACAGTGGTGTGGAGCAGGTCTTCTCCATTCTCCTCTTCCTATGGAGAAAGAATCAGGACGTTAGGTCAATAATGCCGTCGTTATGTTCTAGTCTTGGCAGTATTTTTGTGGTATTTCCGTGCACAACTGTCCATTTTGAATAAGCCAAATATAAACTATGGATATCCTTACTATCATTCATACACTGAATAATACAACCTCTAAAATACCAAATGGCTATACATGTACTGTACTTGATTTCTGAAATCTCTTCATTTTGATGCCCAAAACAAAACATCATTATTATAGTCATAAGAAGTAATAGAATAAAATCGATGACAACAAAATAATCATTTCATGCTAGTATAACTTAGTATAACTATAAGGATGAAGTTTGTTTAAAAAAATTAAAAAATATTATTATAATATGAATCATTTGGAGATTCCTGTATCTAGTCATGTATGTTAGGGTGTATCAAGGGTATGTCGGGTATTACCATTGGGATATGTCATGCTTATCGGGCGTGTATCTAGGGGTATTTTAATGTGGAAACAGTGCCAGTACTGTAACTGTACTATGCTTATGATTTTGTTTAAAAGGTAACATTAACTATAGGGAAATTGATGTGGATGTGTCTGCGTATCTGCTTATTACAAATAGTGCTGTCATGAATGTCAGAAGCAAATTTGGAGTGTGTCATATATTGGGAGAAGTTGCGGGTATATCAGAACAATGAAAATGTCCCATATACAGTGCTCCCTCGATATAACGCCCTTCGATGCTCCTGCACCTCGGGATTCGGATACAACGCAGGGTCCGACGTGGACCCCATTTTAGCAGTGCTAACAATACTTGAGAAGTGCCACCCATGTGACAATCTTTTTTAAAAATGTTATTTCCTAAATTGATTAGCCGAGCACGTACAAGTAATACCATAATTTGTAGGGGTGTAGGGTGTAATGATGGATCGATAGATCGCAATAGTGAGTGGCCCGATAGCAATACAGCAATTTGAACTATAAATTATTTCTATCGATAATACCATCAACTATCGATAATTTTGATAGTGTACTATTTTTAAACACCTAGACCAAATTACATGTAGTTGAAAGCCCTCCGAGCGGAGTGAGTATTTCATGTAGTTCACAAAGTTTAATGAAAATGGGCTTCAGAGAAATGTTTGTTTAACAAGATTTTGATTTTAGGATTAAATCAAAGGATAACAATTGTCTTGCATTGCATCAAATACCAGTTATATGTAAATTGGCCACTTAGTATGTTACAAATAATTAGCTATCTTCAAAAGACTTATTTTTTAAAACAAACTATTGAGTAGCACAACTATTGCAATACTATCGCAATGGTGTTTTCAACTATCGCAATACTACTGCAATAGTAGACAATGACTGCCAGAAAGACAACACATATTTAGGATATCAAGATAATGTGAGTAATCACGAAAACTATAGTATATTTATTATGTATTTGAGCTATATCGTGTTTTCAAGATACGATAGGCCTTGTATTCTCGTAAAGTTTTG
>JAVCKZ010057622.1:0-16148 GCA_034780755.1 Lepetodrilus elevatus | reverse complement strand
CGTATAACGGACTTCGCATATAACGGACAGAAATAGCCGGTCCCAATGAGTCCGTTATATGCGAGGTCTACTGTATAGTATTTTATTAGTAAAACGGTTAATCTTACTAGACTATTTTCTATCGAAGGCATTACCTTGAATATGCTAAAATTGCAAAAACTTACGTACGTCAAATTAGATCCTTATTCGGGATAACAAGATACCCTCATGAATATTCATCGATGTTACATAGTAGAACATGCAATGCTACGCTTCCATGAATAAAACCCTGTTTAACTTTCAGATATTCATCTGCTACAGACTGCCTAAGACTGGTCCCCGTCTACTGAGGCCTGTGCTGATGGCTTGTGTTTTATCTGTCGCATTCTATGTGGCCTTGTCGCGTATATTCGACTACTGGCACCATCCCAGCGATGTCGTATTCGGTAGCCTACTCGGTGGTGGTATAGCTTACGTTATGGTACGTATATCATAGTATCTGTGGCTGGGTACCCGGTAGGATGTATAAGCCCTACTAATACACAAGACTCTTGGATACTTATCATGAACATACATAATTGGTTGCTTTTGTTGTTGTTGTTGTTGTTGTTGTTGTTGTTGTTGTTGTTATTATTAATAGTATTATATTATTATTATTATTATTATTATTATTATTATTATTATTATTATTATTATTATTATACAGAGTCGTCTACGTAGCCATTAATTTAAGATAGAATACAACACATCCCATTCAAAATTATTATAGCGACCTGTGAAAATCAACCTATGTTATACGATATTTTACGATAATACTTTAAAAAAAATTCCTCATAATTGATTGGTCGAAATTGTTAGAAATGCACTGTATTCAGTAACAACTTCCAATTAATTTACATATATAAATATATTTGACACAGGCCTATTTGTATTAACTATTACTTTTCACTTCCAGGGTATGTTTGTATCCGGGTTTAGGAATAGACACGTTGCAAAGGTCGACCTCGACATGTATGTGGATAATGGACTGTATGAGAAGATAATAATTAGCAGCTGAATGTTCTAAAAAAACACAACACATGTCCTTACAAGACCAGCATGCGGCGGGGAGTGACGAAACTCAAGCATAGCGATGGTTGATCAGCCCATACGGTTGTCCGCAGCGACGAGAGGGTTAAACGTCTTCAGGCGATTCTGTGATATGAACGCAATAAGTATGAAATGTCTGCTCCGGCACACGTGTGGTGTATGTATGTGGAAACTTACAAACTGTGTATGCTTGTTATTATGAATATTAGAACATTGTAATGTATGCGCATGTACACGTATGTGTTAGTATGAAGGTTATATGAGATTGCGTTGTAACTTGTATGCATGTGTAAAATGTATATCTGTTATTATGAAGAGTATATGAGATTGTGTTGTATGCATGTGTAAAATGTATATCTGTTAGTATGAAGAGTATAGGAGATTGTTTTGTATGCATGGGTAAAATGTATATGTATGTGTAAAATGTATATACATGTATATGTTAGTATGAAGATTACCATCATTGTTATTTTTATTTTTTTATTCTTAGATAGTTGTATTCATGTGAACTATTACAAATATTACAAATTGTATGCATGTTATTTTGAAGATCAGAAGACTGTGTTATATATGCATATGAAAACTGACAAACTATAGTAATACTTATGAAGATTACCATCATTGTTATTTGTTATTTACTTTGAGATACTTATATGCATGTGAAAAATAATAAAGATTAACATAATAATAACTAGTCACTAATCCACTACACTACATACTCCCCAGTGAATTGAGAAGGAGCACTGGGTGTACTCAGATCCATTGACCGCGGATAATAATGTGGCGCTTAGAGCATGCCTTAGGGGGTGGATTTGTGTCCTATTAGTATTATTATTATCATATATGATATATACACACCGTTTACGCTATGACATGAATTAGAGTGTAATGGATGCTTATATGTTATTTGTGTTAACGGAATATTGTAAAATAAAAATAATACTGTCAATAAATTGTGTTGTCTCCTTGGCCTAATCCATAGGAAATGTCCGTCATATTATCATTAGTGCCATTACGACGACAAGGGGACAGCCTGAAGCAGCGACAAAGGTGTTCCGGTGAGACCCGCAATACAGTGCTGTCATAGATGTTGCTGTTGTAAGCAACCACAAAGGTGTTCCGGTGAGACCTGCAATACAGTGCTGTCATAGATGTTGCTGTTGTAAGCAACCACAAAGGTGTTCCGGTGAGACCCGCAATACAGTGCTGTCATAGATGTGGCTGTTGTAAGCAACCACAAAGGTGTTCCGGTGAGACCCGCAATACAGTGTTGTCATAGATGTTGCTGTTGTAAGCAACCACAAAGGTGTTCCGGTGAGACCCGCAATACAATGCGGTCTTAGATGTTGCTGTTGTAAGCAACGACAAAGGTGTTCCGGTGAGACCCGCAATACAGTGCGGTCATAGATGTTGCTGTTGTAAGCAACCACAAAGGTGTTCCGGTGAGACAGTGCTGTCATGGATGTTGCTGTTCTAAGCAACCATAAAGGTGTTCCGGTGAGACCCACAATACAGTGCTGTCATAGATGTTGCTGTTGTAAGCAACCACAAAGGTGTTCCGGTGATACCCGCAATACAGTGCTGTCATAGATGTTGTTGTTGTAAAGTTGACGTCAGCGTTTTGTATTATCAGCTGATTTCATCCAGTAGGCCTGTGCGCTTGTTAGCCTCTGACCTGTTTGCCAATTGACCTCTGACCTGCATGATTGTAATAACATAAGATAACCACATGACACGCAATGACCTGATAAACATGCGGCTGTTCACAGTACGCTTAGTTATATTGTCACCTGTCATGATTTTCCAATGTCTGGCTCGTATTATCGTTCTCATGCATGCGTAATCTGGATTAATACACAATGACAAAAACAAAAATATTTTTCAAAAATGTAGTCCCAAATCCCAAATCATTTTCAGCAACAGTTTGATTAAAAGGACACATACACTTGGGAGATTTCACCTATGCCCATTTGTATTATTGGTCATATACAATATATAGAGCAATATTAGCAAGCATAGAAAGTCACTGATATCTTATTGATGTCTCAGCTGTTGCGGTTAACAATTACCAACACATGTAGTCAATCGAGACCATACAGAAAGCTAATATAACCTCCATTAGCGTTATGGTGGACTTGACACACTTGCGCATACGTCCGTGCACTGTGTAGTGCAAACATGTCGATATATTATATTAGACTATGAACACTTAAAGTGGCAAGATCAATATTTAATATGATATTTAATAAATATAATATATATTTTTTAAATCTGCATTACCAATGTGCTCTGTTCTAAGCATACATATCTGTGTGTTCTTCCTTGGACCGATATTCTATTGTGAGAATAAAGGACATTGGGAGGGAACTTGCGAAAAAACTGACACCGTTGTCAGAATGATGGTCACCATTATCAGAAGGTAGGCATAATTAATTAATTAGTCGGGTATGCGAATCATTTTATTCTTGGAAAATAGAAATCACATGTATCTGGGAAATATAGTTGTAGCAAATTAGGCAGTAACACCGTTAGTGACCTGTATTCTCTATGACGACCTATGACCTATTATTGAGCTGGTGAAGACTGACATATTCTTCGAATTGTCGTAGAAAACACATTTAACTGTAACATAGTGTTAACAATATTTGTTTACAATGTTCGAGTGGTTTTGATGTCCATTGTAAGGATACATTTATTTAATACAGATTATGTATGGTTCTTTAGTTGAATATAACAATAACTAGTTAATTAGCATATGTATATACTATATGTCATCCTCGCACCACGTGGATACTAAGATTATAATAATATGCAGCAAGTCCTGGCCCCTAGATTACGAAACTTTTCTGAGTACGTTTCTGTGCTCAACTGAGAATTGTGTTCATAAAACGTCATGTGACATCATAGTCTGAGTACGTTTTTGTGCTCAGAATGTTTCGTAATCTCCGGGCCTGGGTGTAATACAGTATCCCTGTGTTGAGAGGATGACTATATGTGTCACAGTGAACATTATTATTAAACAATAACTGAGGGGACGGTGGTGTTTATGCATGTTATGGTACACACAACCTCGCACCTGTCATTACATGAGTGTTAACCCTCTCCATGCTGGTAGAAGACTTGTTCTGCATTGTACGACTCTTACAGTGACATGCGCATTTACCATAACAAATACAACGCGGGTTTCCGGTATATTGAATGTAATAGTTTGATGTTGTTTAGTTCAGTATACAGCTACTAGAGTCATGGTCACTGAACATCAACATATGCATACATGTCATAAACTGCGTCTTGCCTGCTTCAATGAATTGCGTATTAGCATTAGCCTACTTTTCCTGTATTAGCAAGGTACAGACAGACCACTTCGTCATAAGACACGTGACTGCTTGGCGACACATGATTTTCAACTCATTTTAGCCACTTTCACGATGATTGGGCCGGGAATTCATAGATAAATCTACAAGCGATATTTGTACGGTGTTTATACATTCAGTCAAGCGCCATGTTCATATACCAATCATGCACCTACACGCAGACCAAGTCTGAGTGATACAGGGATGTGTATGGTTAATCATGTACGGACATTACGCAATTCGGTGCAATAATATATTCTATAAAGTAACTTACATACAGAGAGAATAGCATTGGAGACAGTGCGTATCCTTGCCTGACCCTAACATCGACTTTGCTCGTGGTACGTGCGATTATTCGTTCGCACAGACCGCTGTCCATGAGCAGAAAGTGGCACAATATTTTGCAAGTTCATGTGGAGATCTATATAATCTTATCAAGGCAGAATAAACCACCGTTCTGCTAATTTACTGGGCAGGGCCGCACTTATCTGGGTGTCTCGCCTCGGAACACGTGCGTGTATAACTTTCGTTACCGTAACATATGTAACCAACGTGACAGAGGAAACGCTATGGACGTTGGCACCAGGACGTGGTTTAGGCCGTCGGTGTTTCTCGGTGTCTGTGCAGACGTCTTCTTAACTCTAATCAGTAAGTATAAATAATCTATCCAAGGTCTCAGAGCGTGAACGTAAATAATATAAATATGAATTATATTGATTCGTATTATATGTATATGAAATGAGCAGCTGGCATGCTTTAAAGGCATAATATCACAGTTGATAGACATGTATAATCGGATAAACGAATTTCGATCTGAGACTAATTACGCTTGATGTATCCACCCAAAAGTTGTTAATTGAGTGATGTACTTATCCCCCAGTACTCGACAGTTATAAAACAAATAATATGTTATATTAAATAGGGGAACGTTCCGCTATTTATCTTGTATTTGATGCATCACTGTTCTAAGAACGAATGGATTGTGCGAACAAACAGAGTTATGTCCCTTTGCATCAAATGATAACATTGGCATCTTTGTTTATCGTAGACATCCTTGTGAAATTCTGCTGAATCGGATACAAGAATATCTGAATGACCTAATTCTCATAAGAAAGTAAACCAAGAATGTATGTTACTGACTGTCAGTTGTAGGCCTATTTCCGGAAGTGCTAATTATTTCATATTACGTGGATGTTTAGCTGTGCATACTATACAGATATATTTGAAACCATCGTAGATTATGTAACAATTGTAGCCAATATCTTGAGGCATCTTGTTATACAACTAATGAAATGTTCCCACACTATCAGTATTATATCTCACCGACTTGTTTGTATCTACAGCGTATGGTGTGTTGTTGGCGTGTACGACAACTGAACCGAACATCCGGGGATTCTTCTGTGATGACCAGAGCATCCGGTTTCCTTATAAGGCGGTCTCTGTCAGCACTACTACGATTGCAGTCATTAACGTATTTCCAGTGATCATCGTACGTAACCTGTATACGAAGATATCGGTGGAAGCAAGACACTATTTAATAACAAATAAATATTATAAAAGTATCTGCTTCAATTCGGTATAGATGTGAAATGTAATCAATTGCTTTACTTTTAGCTTGAGTTTAAGAAACCCCACAACACATTAAACATCTTTAGCTTGAGATTATTAAACAATAAACATAATACAAAATTATCTGGGTTATCCACTATTATCGTATGCAAGCTATATATAAGTCGCTATTATAGAAATAGGATATTATTACACAACGCTTTTATAAGCTTAAACATTACATCCGAGTGAATTATTCATTTATAATTGTCCACGTTATTTTAGCAGTCATTTATTTGGTCACACACACACTGAAATCGTTTTCATGTTTTCTGTGACAGATGGTAATGTGGGAATGTCTACGACACTGCAGAGACTTACGAAGAGAAGAACGCCCTGGTCTGAAGATTCTGAATATCGTATACGACGTCGTAGTTGTGTATTTATTTGGTGCGGGACTAACAGCAGCCTTTATCTATATATGTAAATATAACGCGGGGCATCTCAGTCCTCACTTTATAACGGTGTGTGAACCCGACTGGACAAGGATAAATTGTTCAGAGGGGTACATTGAGAGTTACGATTGTCTGGGAAATAACACGGATGCCATACAGACGGCTAGGTGAGTAGTTACTTACATATTATTATTTGTATTATTATTATTATTATTATTATACATTTATATAGCGCAAATATCCAGAATAACTGCTCAAATACGCTTATTACCCAGGTCAACGGATCTGTGCACTCACATTCCTTCTGAACTCGCTGAGAGTATACAACCTAAGCTGCCATTCAAGGCGCATCAAGGTTATCATTCACATGTCCATCTCTTCCTTCCGGGTACCCAGAGGCATGTTCGAACTAAGTGGCTACTTTAAGGTATCACCACAAGTTGTTCAGCATGTGATTCATTGTGGGGCAGGAACGAATCCTAGATACTGTGTATGTTCCTAACCTGAAGCCGTATTAAATTTAAATGGAGTATTGCTGTGGACGACGGTAAAGAAAACATATATTTGTGTTCGTAGATAAAATATATTAGTAGTTTACAACAATGTCCCGAAGAAAACATGTCGTATTATAAATATATTTTTTTTCGTCAGGATGTATTTTGTCTTGAATACAGTTCCACGCCCATGAACTATATAATGTTAATTGGGACTACTTTCTTTAGGATGTAAATTCGAATAAGTGTTGGTCCACGTACCTGCTTTTATATTAGTCATGTAGGCTCTAATCAAGACCTTATTTCAAAGACTATTTAAACATCATTGTTATACTACAAACCACCAGTGATATTCAAAATCCCTTAAAGCTTTTAGCATAATGTGTCTAATATACAAGCATATAGATCTATATAGTTGTGTATTCGAAATTAATATTCTGACTTTTACAAGTTGAGCATCGATCACCAGTACTAGTACGGGAATTATTGTGAATAAATGCATACAGTCATGGTGTATTGATATATCTCAAGGTCAAACATATGTTACCTAAACACATGTACATTTGATTTATCTGCACAATATATTTTCCCGCATATACCACTGGATTTCAATGTTTTCATATTATATTTTTATTTTTGTATATATTATTTATATTGCGATAAAAGTACAAATGGAAATGTGGTTTGTTGATCAATATATATACTCGTCTATACTAATCAATTGTACATACTTTCAGGTAAAACAGTAATACGTTTGACCATGACATGTCAAGAAACCGTTGTTGTATATCTATAATCTTTAGAATGTGTTACTGAAATATTCACTCTGATGTCGTACAGGTTGTCCTTTCCTTCAGAAGAGGCGGGTTCCTGTCTGTTCGCGCTGACGTACTTTTCTGTAAGACTAGCATGCATTTTGACATCCCCCACAGACGGGCTAAGCCCCCCTCGCCTAACTATCCCCCTCCCCCCAAATAAATATTTATTTTTTAAATTAAAAGATTAAAAAAAAATAAAAATAAAAATAAAATAAAAACATAAAAATTAAAAAAATTAAAAAATAAAATTAAAAAAAATATATATATATATTAAAAAAAATATTTGTTTTAAATAATAAAAACTATTCTTCCATCGCTATACCCCACAACAACACAATAGTAGGTGTCTGTCTAGGTGTCCAGCATAAACCAGGACACCCGAGGTTAAAGTATCCCGCCTGGATCCTGTCCGATTTTCTTAGGATCCTTGAAAGGACACCTTTCTATTCGTGCTGTGCACCTCCCCTCTCTATACGCTTTCAATATCAACAATTATTAGAAATGTCATGAGTATTACTTATCACTCTAATTTATTATTTACTATTTTTTAAATTATTTATTTATTATTTATTTATTAATTTCTTATCTTATCTATTATTTTACAAAAGCATTTGCATTTATATATAGACTACTAATATATTATTGTATTTACGTTTCCTTACTTCAGTATTTTACCTGGCCCTGAGATTACGAAACATTTTGAGTACAATTTTATGCTCAAGCTCAAGATTTACATGACGTTTTATGAACAAAACTTTGAGTTGAGCATGACATCGTACTTAGAAAAGTTTCGTGATCTCGGGACTTGATCTCAACTATATACATCATGTATAAATGATCATAAATTAAATATAAAATATGTTCAGGTATTTCTGCAATATCGTCTCCAGAGCACCAGCTCTCGTCTGCTCAAACCATTCCTATTGGTCGCCTTGCTAACTCTCGCCGTCTACGTCACCATGTCACGTGTCTCTGACTTCCGGCATCATCTCCTTGACGTTGTAGTCGGAGCTGCTGTCGGGACCTCGCTAGCATTGATAATGGTAAATATGGCACCGTGCGTCCAGAAATAAATATATAATTAATTGCATCATCTAGACAGCTTCTATCATAGTATAACTAGCAATGCAACTATCAATCCATTTAATAACAATAAAATATAATTACAACAATATTGGAAAAATGTAAAAATATTCTGTCTTATAATCGTAAATAAAACATGAGCCAGTACTAGTAGTTCTATATGTTTTAAGAATGATTCAATATGAACTATTTTATTACAATGTTTTCAATATATTGCAGGAGGTCGTTGCACGACGCTCTTGTAGTGCTACAATAGTTGTAACTGGGCTCCCGCCACAATAGACCAGTTCATAGTAGTATTTCGTGTGTTTTCAGACCATATACGTAGCCAAATTTCCACCAAGACACGAAGACACAGACGGAAGTTCATTTAGCGAAGATGAGGAAAGACTTCAATTGGAATATTCAACAACGCCGAGGTACTTATGAGCAGAGTTATACGACGACAATGAACACACACCAGTTCCGGGATTCCAAGTGGACGTCTTCCTGTCTTCAGTTCTAGAACGTGATCGCGAGGTTACCGAGCTCTGAGGAGGAATAGCTACGAAGTTACCAGAGCATCTGTGTTGATGTACCCGTGATATCCAGTCGTACCCGTTATATCCTAATACGTGTAGCCTTCTAACAGGTATACACTGTAGTGTAATCACTATGCACGACATCATTAACAGCTGAGTGGGTACAGAACATACGGTTTTGAGCATCTTTCTGTGATCTGTCTTCCTATTTCAATAGGTAATGAAAGTAATAGCGTGATTGTATTAGAACGACTGGCTTGTAGGTCTAAGCAAATTTAGGTCATAAATAAATGTATAAATGACTACACCATTGCAAATGAATTGCGTATGAATAACAAATATATAGGCCAACACGACATTTTGCTGATTACGATGTTCTCTATGCTATTGATTCTAGAGAACGTCAACACTCATTATAATAGTCTGCACCATGCTAAAACAGCCTATAGCAGTAACAAATAACAAACAAATAAAAACATGTGTAATTAGTATGAATCGTTCTAGAATAAATAAGTTTCAAACATCAGTATTCATTTGTTGGGGCGATTAATTTCAAAACATCATGGTAGGCATACATGTATACACGCATTCACACACACACACATACACACACACACACACACACACACACACACACACACACAATCTATACACACGCACACACGCACGCACACACACACACACACACGCACATACACACACATGCACGCACATGCACACACACAGACACACACATACATACACACACACACACACACACATATATCTCATGCGTATAAATATATACAATATATTTGCACACGCTGTACTGTATACATTTATAATTAACTGTTGTATACATCCTGAGCATATTCTACGAAGTTACATATAACGTGGACATTTGAAAACACAATACTGTTTCTGTATAACAAAACATACTTAATTGACATTTCCTGACTTAACAGATGTAGGTTACCATAACATACCATCATAATACAAGTTACACCAAGCCCCAAGATCAGGAACCTTCCCCCAGTACAAGTCCATGCTCAACTCAATGTTTGAGGATTAAATCAAAGAGTTTCGTAACCTCGAGGCAAGAGTTACATTCATAATAAACAGAGTGAAGGCAACCGGCGATGCCTTAAAGAGAAGTGTATGTGTCTAATTCATCAGGGATAGGGTTAATAACCCCATAGATGGAATTCATTCGAAGTATTACAATATATAAATAACTATCTTCAAATTGCGATGTTCGCCTTCTCTTCTACCCGATGTTCTTCCTGTTTATCCGTTAGTTCCTCACCTGCGGTTTCCACGCCCACAAAGAACGCGAATATAAACTGCAACAGGAAGCAGGCGGTCCACGTGACCGGATACAGCCATATAACATCCGACGACAGCAGCATTGCGCCTACAAATGGAGTTATCAGCCCTGGAATCTCGATGAGGATGTTCACCCACGCCATGGCGGTACTCCGAACGTCGGTGGGGAAGATCTCCGGCGTGAAGGCGTTGAGGATGGAGTAGATGGGCACCATGGAGAAGTAGCAGACGACCACCACGGCGGCCTTGAACGTGGTGCTCGGGACGAACGTGAACAGGAGCAGACACACGGCGGTGCAGAGCGAGAAGAACTTGATGCTGTTGAGGCGCCCTAGCATATGTCTCTCGATGAGGATCATGGCAAGCACTATTCCCGGCAGCTCCGCCAGGAAGATGGTGAACATGTTGAGGTAGGGGTCGACGCCCAGGGAGGTCATGTACTCAGGGAGGTAGATGGTGACGCCCCAGTACCCCGTGGACTGGAAGAACCAGATGAGGCTCATGAAGAGAGTACGGCGTCGGAGGTCGGGAGACAACAGCTCCAAGATACGACCTCGCTTCTCAGTTATAGGACAGATGATGTCACCTGAGAACAGTAGATCAACAAAGTCAAACACCATCAATACAGTTTGACCAACCTCTCTCTCTATCTCTTTTCTCTCTCTTTCTCTCTCTCTCTCTCTCTCTCTCTCTCTCACTTTATCTCTTTCTCTCTCTTTTTGTTTCTCTCTCTCCCTCTCTCTCTTTCTATATCTCTCCTTATCTATGTTTCTCTCTCTTTCTCTCTCTTTCTCTCTCTCTTTCTCTCTCTCCATATCTCTCATCTCTCTCTCACACACACACACATTGGGGAAAGATCTATTACGACATGTACAAACTAGTATGTGAATAACGGCACACAGATTCAAGTATAGGTCCATAGACATACATAACAATATATGGCGTTACCTTTGCAAAGCCTAAATACGTTTCTAAATACAACACGCAATTATTAAAAATAAAAAACTCAAATCAAATGTCCAGGTTACAGCTCAGATCTAACGCCTTTCCATACAATTTGCTTTAGTAGTATCTTGGCATCACTTCGAATGGCATCACTTCGAATAGCATCACTTTGATTATGACTTACTAGTATTCAATTTTATTTGTTTCTTTAATTAATACCTTCTGGAAGTCGAGTGTTGTTCTGCTCGGCAATACGTCTCAACACCGCCATCGCCTCATCTTTACGTCCGCTAATCATCAGATATCGAGGAGATTCTGACCGCACCAAGAGCCTCAAGAAGAAGACAACAATAGAGGGGACTGCGCATGCGCCAACGAACCATCTCCAGCCAAAGCGAGGCAGCAGCCACCACGCGAGACCTCCGGCGACAACTGCCCCCAGGGCCCCGCAGAACGTGATGAAAACCATGTAGGAACCTCGGTTCCGTCGCGGCAGAAATTCTGAAATATTAAAGAACGTTTGACATAGTTGCATGCCCAGAGCTACTTGAAAGTTCAAATCAATTGTAACCTAATTTATCTATCAGGTACTAGTACGTGTGCATCGTGATACATACTGGACATACCTAGCATTAGCCAGGGTGGATTATAGAGACTAAATCTTAGACTTTCAGAAAGGTTATGAGATTACTAAGATAAGTAAATGTTGAAATTACATTTGAAGACAGTCCAATACAGGAGAGTACTAACCTAGAATGAGGACAAAGTCCACGGATTCCAAGCCTCCTGTTCCGACAGACACCAAAGATCTGAGGATCACCAGCCACACGTACGAAGGCGCGAAGGCCGAGCTCACCCCGAACACACAACACACCCCGATAGACACGATGAAGGGGAGCTGTCTCCCGATCTTGTCGCTCAGAACTCCAAACACGAATCCCCCGACGATGCCGCACACTCCGCTGAAGAACGGAAGCCAGGCGAAATCGAAATGAGAAAGATTCCATTCATTTTTTACCGGTCCACTGAGGAACACGAAGACCAGGATCTCCGAGCAGACGGCGAAATAACCTCCCCCGGCCAGGAGAAGCATCTTGACATGGAATCGTCCAAACTTCAGCTCAGCCAGAGCGTCGTCCAGATGAAGTGACCTTTGACTTTTGTCGTCTATTAAACTCTCCTCGGGAAGTCTGTCTTCGGGTAGGAGTGTATCGACGATGTTTGCGGAGTTTGAAGAGACGGGGCTGATTGATTTGTTTCTTTCTTTTATCCCAGTGTTACGGACGTCGTTATTACGTGTCGCCATCTTGATTGTCAACCAATGTTCATAAAGTTATTTAAAATATTGACGTAGTAAGGGGTAAATACTATTTAGGACAACATAGGAAGACAGTACTACACTTTGGACGACGTCGGTTGGTTGCATATAATTACAATTATTAAATGTAGGCAATATTAAAATGAACACATATGAAATAAGCAATCTTACATGAATGTCTTTATAGTATAAACAAATATATGTAAAAACAAAGATAAAATACATTTGGTACATACAAATACACTAATCTCAAACAGGGTCGAACTATTCGGTCTCGTACACCTTAATAGCTATAAAATCCGTGTCGAAAAAAGGTCGCCGAGACTCCACACAGATCGTTGACAGATCCGTGTAGACCCTGTACAGACCCCCGCCATATAGACCCTCCTTTCCAAGCCGCACATGGTGAGGGGATCGATCTGGTTATGAGGACGATCCTTTCCCCTGTTCCGTGTAGTTGGACGGTATCCAAGTCCGAGCACGTTTTGACGATAGTACTATATCCGTGTCCATTCCGAACGCTTAGAATGGAAACAATCGCCAGAACCCCATGCTGCCTCTGACGATGAATTTAATAGAAGCTAGGCATCTAAAGATAGATGTCGCTACTCCGATTTCATAGGCATAGCGGCACATGTACCACGTGCTCCCGGCAAGGTGAGCACAGTTCTAATGTCGTGCAGATGCACGTTCTGTTGTAAAAACCCTCGTGGCCTCACACCCCTATGCAGTGTGTTATGACAGGCCATCGCATTGTTCACATTGACCTGATAAACAATTAGATCTAGGCCTACTAATACATGACCTTAGGAATGCCCCTTGAGATACTAAAAGAGGAATCGCTATACGAAATGCGATCGTTATGGTGTAGGGATTCATTACAAACTTCCCTCTGCACCCGCTCCCTCGCTACCCAATCTCTCTCTCTCTCTCTCTCTCTCTCTCTCTCTCTCTCTCTGTCTCTCTCTCTCTCTCTCTCTCTCTCTCTCTCTCTCCCTCTCTCTCTCTCTCTCTCTCTCTCTCAACCATCTCTCCTGTATTTTCTCCTTCCCCCTATCGCGCTATCACTATATATCTGTCTTTCCTCCCTCTGTCTCCCCTCCATTCTCTCTCCCCCTCTCTCTCTCTCTCTCTCTCTCTCTCTCTCTCTCCCTCAGCATCGCGTTATCTCCATGCGTCTCCCCCGTTCTCTGTCTCAAGCTCTCTGTTACTCTTCGTTGTCCCTGTCTCTCTATCAATACAAGGATAAACCGTGTTTGCCTTAGCAATAACTAACTAGCTGTAAAACTCCACATGCCGATATTACCCATGAGTCAGACAGACAGACATACATACTGACAGACACACACACACACACACATATACACACACAAACATATATATATATATATATGGTAGGAGCTACTGTATCCACTATGGCTCCAATGATGGTCGTAGAATAATGAGGAGACAATCATAATTTACACAATCAATTTATTATTACAAGTTAATGGCATCCTGTGATCACGCCCTAAATGCACATTTCCGTTATCTAGCCTGAAGGCCTTCTACAGTGTGACGACAATGTCGAGACGAGTCCTGACGAAACGAGTTGTCTATATCTACAAGGGCGAGGGTGCCACTAAAGTTGGGACATTGCAGTTATACAAGTCTCTGGAGGCTGCCATCTCTTCCGAGGAACACCAACTGCAGTATCTGAGTCCTGAGAGCATTATTGAAGGTTTGGATAACAAAATAAAATACAATAAAATAAATAATAATAATGTTAACAAAATAAAAATCGGTGGTGTACCTCAAGGTTCGATACTGTGACCACTGTTGTTTTTCGTATACGTCAAGAATATGTATGCTTCAGAAAGATGCAAGATTATTGTCTTTATGAATAGCAGGGAAGGACGTGTAGGATGTCACAGTGGAAATTCCTGACCCTCGTTGGGAGCAATCACACAATTACCAAAGATTCGACAAAAACGTTATAGAACTATACGCCTGTCATTCGTATACATGTATTGCTAACGGCGAAATTGTGTTGGTTCTTTGGCCATATAAATAGGAATATTACCAATATACAACGTTATAGGACATACAGTACTGCAAAATCAGAAGAAATAGTTATATTATACGATTGGGAACATTACCCAATAGTTATATCCCCCTTATTATGTTCTATACAACTGTACATGTATAATGACATTTTCTTTCTAAAAGGAAAATGGGTCCACGACGCAGCGTTGCTCGCCATTGGAGGAGGTTACGACCGTGGTCTGATTAACGCTCTTGGTGACGCAGGGATGAAGGTCATCAGAGACTACGTGAGGGGTGGAGGGTCCTACCTAGGGTTCTGTTCAGGGGCGTACTTCGCTTGTGACTACATCGAGTTCGACAAGGGAGGGCCTCTACAAGTATGTGGGCGACGCCATCTAGGCTTCTTCCCAGGTGACGTTGTGGAGACTGGTGATAGCAATACTATATATAGACTGATGATAAGAACGTGTAGAGTAAAAGTAAATCATAGAAATGTGTATCTGTAGCCTTATGTTTATGATATACAGTAAACTCCCACTGTGTCAAGCTCTGGTGTGTCGATATTCATCATATGTCGAACCAAGATCTCGGTTCCGACACATCATTCTATATTCATCTCTATTGTTATCGAGTTGTTTCGATATCGTAACAGATACACATGATGTGTCGAGCACAACAGTTGGTCCCCTTAGACAATAATACTATATTAATTGTACATTTGTCTCGATATCGTCAGACAAATCAACCACCAGTTTGCTAGGTTTGCCAGTTATATTACACTGAGATAAATTAATATTCTTTGAAGGATCCATCAAGATGCCATTCAAAAGCTGCATGAGACCGACCATTGGATTGTATTACTTACCATTGATGTAGAAACTATATGATTTGATTACTAAAGCCATGTAAAGTGGAAATGCTAATCATATCAATAATATGGAGAAGCTGGTTATAATGATTTATGTATGAAGAGATCATGGGAGTTTGTATTCAAGAAATCTAGACATCTATCGTATCATATGCATATAGGTCAGCATCTATATAGCGGATAGGAGAAGCATAATGAAGACAAAACAACTTTGTCTAAAGAGTGTGTAGCCTTATGTTCATGGGAATGACTAACATACCTTATCCTACATTTCATGTAAGTTCCTTCTGTTTTTACAGATGGTACAAATTTCCATATACCCCGCCTGGGCGGTGTATAAATAATTC
>JAVCKZ010057611.1:0-16154 GCA_034780755.1 Lepetodrilus elevatus | reverse complement strand
TAGTAGTAGTAGTAGTAGTAGTAGTATTATACTAGTAGTAGTAGTAGTAGTAGTAGTAGTAGTAGTAGTAGTAGTAGTAGTAGTAGTAGTAGTAGTAGTAGTATACGCATTCATAGAGCGTGCCATCCAGGTTGTCCAGCATGGAGATACATGAATTATAAGGATATTATTATTTGTTATTATTACCAGCAAATTACTAGATGATAGTTTCCGCTACACGTGCTACTGGTTTCCTACACTACAGACTACATCCCACCGCGATTACCGTTCTTTCAATGGTGACAATACGACATTTGTCGAGTCGTTAAACAAGACTCGCAGTGACTGAGAATGCACAACAGAGTTATCGATCATATCGATTTGTCATTCATTTAATATTAATGACAGGATCCTCGGGTCTATTTAACGGTGATGCTGGCTAATTTTCCCGATAAAATTGCTGAATAATTGAAACGTTCATATCTTAGCCTTCTCGCTTATTTAATCAGTAATCGCTTGTGTTGTTTCAAGAATGGAGAAAGATATACCTGGATACTGATTAAAAGTTGCTATAGTTTAGTTAGTTAGTTAGTTAGTTAGTTCGTTAGTTCGTTAGTTAGTTAGTTCGTTAGTTTACAAGAGTGATCAACGTTTCCAGAATGTAATTTAAAGGCTAAAAAAATAAGTGATTCATTTGGTGTTTGTTTAAATGCATACTATCACAGTTGATTGACCTATATAATGGACAAACGAATTTCTATCTGAGACTGATTTATCCACCCAAAAGTTGTTATTTACTGATGTACTTAGTCCCCAGTACTCAATAGTTATCAAAGTATTAATGTTTTATATGAATATAGGGAACGTCCCGCTATGTATCCTGTCTTTGATGCGCATAGGGATCCACTTTAACTGTCTAGGAGCCTGTACTGTTGTTTATTTAATGCAGTATATTAATACACTGACATATGTGCAGGCTCCTAGTATAGGCTCCTAGTACAGGCTCCTAGTACAGGCTCCTAGTACAGGCTCCTAGTACAGGCTCATAGTACAGGCTCATAGTACAGGCTCATAGTACAGGCTCATAGACAGTTCAATTGGCTCCCTCTGTGCACCCTAAGAGGGCACAGGATACGATACGCTATTATACGCTATGATACGCTATGATACGCTATGTCTATCGTCATTCATGTAACATCTGAACTGATATTTAATCATGGAATTAATTGATACAATGTCAAGTAATAATTAAAATCATCCGGAAATATAGACTTGAATCTTGAGTGCAACATTAAACATGTCGCGTATATATATCTTGATACGATTGTATGTTCCATGCATTTGTCCGTGCTTCGAGTACAGGGTCTTATTGTCTCTCATCCAAGGATACTTATCTGAAATCTATATACCATAGCATACAGCAATTATACTCTAAAAGTTGTTAAGTGTTCCCGACATTACTATATTAATTAGACCTTCCTTTCTTCTCGTCTCCGTTTCTCCGGTCAATCTATCGGCCAATCGTCGCCGTCTTAGGAAGAGCAAACAAATCTTTGGTTGGCACCGTATCTCCAAGACACATCTCGCGACGATTTCGTTTAACGTCGAGAGGCAATCTTCGATTTTAAGTGCGGGAAAATTCCGTATTTCGTGCACCTGTCTGATGTTTGTATTGTCCCTAATCGATATCACTGAGGTCGTGGTATCCAGGAAGACTGGGGTGATTCCAAAAGAAGGAATCAACGTATCGATGATCTATTCCGTACTGTAACTGGGGTTATTTTTGCTTGTGGATTGCTTTGGGCAATTTGGGGGAGACTTAGGGGATGTGCCTGAGGGAGGGGAGTTTGTAAGGAGGGGGATAACTCGGGTTTGGGGGTCAGACTGATGTGAATCACGTGTGAATTTCACAGGATGCCACCTTGAGTTGAATGCGGGGTTTTGTTGAATAAACTTCTATCGTGTTTCATCATCAATACTACGATGTTTTACTATTAGGCGTAAGACAGGCCTGCTCTAAGTCGCCCTACTACTAGTATATTGATTTCAAAATGTATAGTCCTTTTTAAAACATTCGCAATCTCTATAATTAATCATTAGGTTACTTGCTAGCGACATTGATGTGGATGTTAATCAAGTCTACATTTATTTGTTTACACGAAAATGGACTTTATTTGCATTTGCTATGTGTATATACGTAGATGCTATTCTAACATAGTTCTGTGTGAGAACAATGGAAAATAAAGTGTTTTTTAATCTATGGTAAATTACGTTGGCAAACTGACAATTACGTCACGTATACTTACTTTTAACTATAATTATATATCCATAATTCACTAGTGTTCATTGGCATCAACTATATGAACACGAGAGGACATTCTGTTATGTATTATCTTTGTCATGCCAGGACCAGAATTCTCGAAACGTCTTAGTGAGAACAATCTCTTAAAGAATTAACATAATCAGAAACCCAGTTAGGCAAATTCTTAGTACTTACGAAGTTTTAAGAATACAGACCCATGTCTTTTACTTTTATTAGATTTTTAAATCTGCAAATATTTTAAATTGTAAAAATATTACTTACTATACTGAAATAGAGCAGTTTGTCCAAAAATATTGATATCCCTAATATTTTGCACGTATATATACCGAGCGACCCAAAATGGAGGTTATTATGAAATAATAAAGCACATTGATAGTAATCCTGGCTTACTATAGGCAATGAACCATAGTCTAGATCAACCGTTAATCTACGATAACGCCCTGTCCTGGGGTGGAAAACAATACATGGTGTTGTTACAAACTTTCCATGAACCAATTGGTAAACGAGCTACAAGTCCAAAACTTGTTGTAAAGATACATCAATTTCATGTCCATGTATTCGATATATGTTTTTCATGTTTTTTAAGGATCATTCATTTCGGAAAGTCTGAAAGCTCGTCCCAGGTGTTCCTGAACCCTTATCGATAATAGTAATGGCTAAATGTTTCAGAACTATTACGTCTGAAACCTGTGAAATATGGGATATGATGGGGTGGTTACTGGACCAACCATGGAGATTGCTCTTTACATTATCTGATCCTCATGAAATTGCTCTTGTCTAGAGCAACTTATTGAATCTTATATGATGATAACATTGTTCTAAATTATTAGGGGTGATAAACCGCCAAATTAGCCATCATATCAAATATGATTTTGTTGCCTAGATTTGTTTTCGTGAAAGTGATTCTTATCGCATGTCTGTCAATATTTCATATGTGAACAAAACCATGACAAAATTGAATTGATATTATTTTATTATACATTTTATTAATCCCACGGACCCGTTTATATACCTTGCCTTTAAAAAGCACAACATTGCACAGATTGGTAACAAAATCGTATTATACACAATATCAATGCACAGTAGCTGATAACAAATCAATTGAACACAGCAGGAAGACAAATTTGCATTACATTCCATTCATATGCATATTTCAAAATAGTTCACAAGGTTTATAAACTATGTAAAGACATTTATAAAACATCTTTAAAATATAATTTACAATTGTAAAGTTCTGAAATAATTACATGTACAAACTATTACGAATTTACGATTTTATTAAACAATTATTAAACTATTTTTAAACATAAAGAATTATGTTCAAAAATTAATATTTACGAACTAGTTTGAATGATTTATAACTATTTTCTGAAGCATCTGGAGTTTCTATTTTAAAATTATTAAGTATTGATAACATATTTTGAAACATACACTATATTAATTATGCACCATGTCTTTTATTGCTGAACACTCGTTTAAATAATGCTTATAGGAACAAATATTGCCAAGATATGTTGCTTTATTTAGACGCGTAGGCATACATGTTAATAACTAAACATCTCATAACTTTCGCTGAAAAATATAATGATTGTCTCACACATTAACCAGAAAAAAAGTTAAATTTTCAAGCTGCTATTGTGGAAGTATGTTGATATGTACTCGGTGAATTAGCATACTGCGATACATTTGTAAAACGCGAAAATAGCAAGTCTGCAACAACAAATAATAATATGAACTTACTGGTATTTATTAGATTTAAATCTTTTCGTGAAATACTCTTCTCCATTATATCGAGCGTGGTTTAACTAACAATACGTATATCATTATTATTATTATTATTATTATCCTTATCATTATTATCATTATTATTATTATTATTATTATTATTATAGTATTATGTTATTATTACCAAGGTGTCCTCATAATTATTGAAATAAGACGCTAGTATAGAGTTTGTTTAGATTAAGCGTCAATTACCCGTGTACGACATTTTGCATCTTGGAATTAACAATTTCCCACAATGCACCGAACTTTCGGTGTACCGTTCTTCCAAAGCTTTTGATGACACAATCTGTTTACGAGAGAACGCGTGATTCCACGTTGAACAACCAAACAGCTACTCCCAGAGTGTCCAAATGGAGTAGAAAATTGCACAATTCAACCCAATGCCCCATGTCAACCAAATACAAACTCAAATCAACAATTAATAAATAACAATAACGATGTCTCTGGTCGTCGTAACTTCTTTTTCACATGTCCATTGTCGAATCTAAAAGTCCTGAACAATCAGCCTCCGTTTGGATTTTGTTTTTTCTTGGGTCTTCCGGTGTCCATATTTTAGCAACCATTGTTTTGTTGGGACCTAAATGTGGCTTCTTGTCGTCCGTCCAAGACAAGGAATGGCCGGATACCGGTGGCAGACCGTACTGCTCTTCTTCGTCTAGAATACCTGAAGCAAAATATAGTAAAATCAGCAAAAGTGTTAAGAAGGAAGATCTATAATGTGAAATGGTTTACACATGTTTTTATTCAAAAGAAAACATGAATGAGGATTGGTAAGCTGTAAAGTTTATTTTCATGTCACTCATTTTCAGACATTATACATAAAGTCAATCAAACGAGCAAACTATATGTTTTAATCTAACCACTTACAGTTACAGTGGTACCTGGAACAAAACTTGTTTAACATTTGATATAAGCTGCACTATTATAACTAAAGCTAAATGGGGAAAATATTTGGAATCATATCACATAAATTACATCTATCATAAATAGTGAGGGTTTGTTTAGAAAATAATGTCAAACAGTAAAATGCATTCAGAGAGTTTCAGAGTGTTTTTCATACAAGAGTACATAATATTATGCATATTACATACATAATCAATTAGTTACTAGTAATTCAAGTGGCAAAAGCTGACATAATAATCTTTATGAAGTTGGACATATTCTTAATTTCTTTCAGTGTACATGTACATACTCGTCTTTTATATTTATCGAGACTAGACAACATTGAATGCAAATTCTGCAGAAGATGTATGGTTTTTATTGTAGTTTTCATACACTGTATAATAAACGATCCTATTCACTACAAAACCTCCAAGAATTGTTCTTAAATTGGAGACATTGTTTAGATTATAGTCTTACGTACAGACCTTACAAACAATTTCATTTCTTGGAAAAAAATATTATATTGATAACTGTTATTATGTTCAATATGTCGTAGTCTGCTTTCTATCATAAAATAATATTTTTATTCAGTTATGCGCTGTTTCGCGTGTAAGTGTATACGCGCGCGTATGCGTTGAAGAAGGAACTTTAACATTAAACTCAATAAACATTCTCGATCAATGTGGAAGAAGGATAACACCTACACGTCAAAAGTTGCTACACACTTGGCAACATTATAACATGTCCCGTGTTCCGTTGGTCTATTCAATTGATCACGTATTATTTTTTCAAATCGCCACCTTGTCAAATGTTGAAACCCGGGCTAACAGGGGAGCTTTAATTGGAAGCTTAATATTTGTCAAAGTCTTGTTCATATAGTCGTAACAAAGTAACGTGATAGAGATTCATTGGCATCGCATAGAGGGCTACCCCAAGGTGTTGTGCTGTTACGCCGTATTTTACGTGCAATAACCATGTTACCATCATGGCCCGGGTTGTGAAAGGTCTGAACCCATCTTTGTCCTTTCCGTTGGAACAATGCCTCTCACACAAATCGGCGTAGGAGGGCTGTGTAATTACTATACTGGATACTCCTCTCTGGTCGCAACGTGACGGTAAATTATCAGACCGAAGGCGACGATGAATATCGTATTTCTTATGGAGGCCCACTTCAAAGAAAGGGACAAGTGTCAACCGACGTATGTTCGTAAGAAGCGGCAAGAAAATACACGTGATTAGGACGTTCTAACATAGGACCTGGGCTTATACGCGACGCGTCTAGGACATCCCTCTCGTGCTAAATCTTGGTTGTCCTAAGACATTTCTATTTCGATACTTACTGTCAGGACTTTGATATTAGGGTGTAAAAAAAACAGGATGCTGTTGTCGGGGTTTAAGCACGGCGGGTATATGTTTGGTTAAGTGGATAACTGGTGGCTATGTAGTGTGGGGTTATTGAAACCAATTGACTGGGTGGATATACCCGGTATACTGGGTGGATATACCCGGTATACGAGTTCTGGGGATGACTAGACGTGTGATTTACATGGTCATTATAACGAAGCAGTTGCTTCTTCGCCTATAAACTGAAATTTGTTTGTTATACCTCGCGTGGGAAAGTCTTTAGAGAAACATTCACGTTGTGATTATCAGATTATACTAAAGCAGGATTATGCTTGATGTAAATGTTATATCGATATGCACTATATGTTCAAAACTTATTCATGGAAATATTGTAAATTTATGTTTCATTGTTTTCTCATTATATGACATGAAGTGATTTTTCACGAGAACATTTCATGAGAATAAAAACTCTGTTTTGTTCTGTTCTGATATATACCCCATTTAATAATAAATCTATGAGTAAGTAATAGTAGTATACACTTTTTGAATGAAAAACATACGTAACATTGTAGATATGAATAGTAGATGTACCATCGCATAATTACAATAAGTTCTATATCAACAGTTGGGAGGTTTCATTATTGCATTGTGTTGTCTATGTTTAACTGACTATCTGTAGCGACTATTTAATGCTCTTGCCTAATATATAATGTCTTTCACAATACATGATTTCCTTTCCAATAGAAAGATATTCATCTGTTTTTGTATTTACTATAATAATTATGCGTTATATTACGGTTCGCATATTTTGAATGGTAATCAATCTTGTATAATAGATGTGGTAATAACTTACCATTTGAAGAAAGAGATAATGCAAATTTCGGTTAACCTGAAATCTCAAATTCTATTATTGAAATCTCAAATTCTAGTTTTGAAATGCTTGTAATTATTCGATAATACCTTTCTGCATTTATACAATCTTGGTCCAGGCTAATCGATTTTTTATAGTCTCTTTCTTCAATGTATTATCACAAAATCCTATATCTGTTTTAACGATGCCATAATTGGAGATATTAACGCCGTTTTAGCAGCATAAAGTAAGCTCTTGAGAAGACAGTAATATAGATGGCACGCGACTGACGTTATAAACCGGAAACAGTGAGTAATAAAGTCCATATAATTACAATAAAAGTAGGTACTTATGTTCATAGGTGTGGTATCACCCTTGTCATTTGTTCCAGACGGTAGGACAACCCAATTACAATGTCTGCACACATTTAATCAACTTAACTGACTATAATAAAAAAAAACGTATTATTCTTCTAACTTATGTTACTTAAATATGTGTATGAATAGGCATGTGTATGAAGTTAATTTATCGATATACAAGATTTTGCAATAACATTTAGTAGTAGTAGTAGTAGTGGTGTAGTAGTAGTTGTAGTAGTAGTAGTAGTAGTAGTAGTAGTAGTAGTAGTAGTAGTAGTAGTAGTACAATAAGACTGCATATAATGCTTGCAAAAAGCGTTCACAGAAAAGAGCATAACCATACATTAATATTATTGTCACATCACATATGACGTATCACCTAGACAAGTATTCACTTCTATTGTGATTGAAATATTCATACGTTCACAGTACACGTTTTCGTTGTGTAAATACACCACGTATTTTACAAGACGGAAGCCAGTTGAAAGCATGAATGGTTTGTTTACACCATCAAGACGATATTAATATTATTCTCAAGTCTTGTGTCAACTTCCTAAGTTTCTTCAGTGGCGCTGGGACTTTTTATTTCCATCCATACAAATGTACATCAACAATGAGCCGAACAAACCATAGTTTACAATAGCTGAGCACGACTACAAATTCTACGTGACAATAACGGAAAACCAGTCGACGTCGACCGGGGGAATATAACTGCTTAACGGAAAGGGGTGGGGCTGAACTGGGCGGCCGCCCAAATTTACCGACCACTCGCGGTACCAAGAGACAGGGGGTTGAGGTTGGGGTTGGGGTGGTGGAGATGGGGAATAATAATGCCCCTCGATCTGCCCCGAATTAATATGGGTGTAATTTGTTGTTAAAATCCACTCGTGTTTATTCATATCTTTCAACAGCGGATGGTTCTCACCGATAACAATTGGTCTCTCCCGGTCTGACTGGCACTTTCAAGTAGCCGGCCGAGAATGTCTTCACGTGTCTTACAATCCT
Source organism: Lepetodrilus elevatus (assembly GCA_034780755.1). Taxonomy (NCBI): domain Eukaryota; kingdom Metazoa; phylum Mollusca; class Gastropoda; order Lepetellida; family Lepetodrilidae; genus Lepetodrilus; species Lepetodrilus elevatus. The sequence continues at coordinate 7,627 of JAVCKZ010057611.1, read as the reverse complement.
AATTGTTAGGAACAACTAAATGAAATATTCAGTTCTCAAATTTGGTTACCCTTAATAATTCAAAAGGGCTATTTGATGCTAGTAATAGTTATAGCAATAAATATGCTCCGAGGCAGATCTGGTTTGAAGGAATAATTGCGCGTTAACAGTAAAGTAACGTATTTATACTTGAGTTATCAAACCAAAATGTTGTGATTCCTTTGACGACGTACAATTAAAGCAATAGAATGTTTGACGATGCAAAAACTGAACATAAGTGTATTTATGCAGGTGAAAATTGTCATATTGTAGTATCTATGTACTTTAATTTGTTTTTATAATCGCAATTATAAATTAATTTCAGTTATGTCTGTATGGAAAATGTCATATGTCAATAAGATCATTATCCTAGATTTCGATTTAATATTTAATTATGGATGAGTAGTATTGATCAATATACAGGTTTAGATGCATATCTCCTTGATAAAGGATACACGATTAGACACAATAAGACCAACTTGCACGATATTATGTTCTGTATATATAACGCTATACTAGTAATAAGAAAATATATTTAAAATATATATTTTTAAATATTACAAGAATGTTTTCCTATGCAATGATATTATCATCATTATTGGTCAGTACTTTACGCAAATAATCATTGATACTTTAGCGATTTACAAATAGTCACTATTCTTATTCATAGTATCATTCATATTAGTATTCATATTAGTATTAGTTTAGTAGTAGTAGTATTCATATTATTATTCATATTATTATTATTGAAAAATAAAATAAAACAATGGTACCCACCTCTGTGACAGTGAATAATAACTTTCTTGGGTTGATCACCAACTTGGCTGTTGATATTTTCCTTGGTTTGAGAGTCTGTTTGAACTAGCTCCGCTAGAAAACCTATATATCCTATTGCCAGCCTCAAAGTGTCAACCTTCGACAAACGTTTCTCGTAAGGTAAAGTGGGGATATGTTCCCGAAGTCCTTCGAATGCGTCGTTGATTGACTGCATTCTCCGTCTTTCTCTTAGATTGGCTGCTTGTCTTTGGTGGACTTGCTGTACCACGATGCATTTCCGCTTCTTCCTCCGCTGTTTTCCGACGTTTTCCTGATCCGAATTCGGAGAACTGAACTCGGATTGACTGTCGTATGGACTGAGGGAACCGGATGTGGAATACACTCCAAAGTCAAAGTTTGCCAGGATCTGGTGCTGGACGAACTCGGCGTGGGTGATGTTCATCTCTGGATGAATGACGAACCCGCAATTAAAATTTGTCCGATTATAAAATTAGAAAAACTGCTTCACAGTTCGGTCGTTGTAATTCATTAAGACAACACATGGAACGACGCTAAGACATTTCACATCCCAAACTATTCGTTCACTCTCAGAATGGTATGCTTCTGTCTTGTAACTGTCAAATTTCCTGGTTTTATCAGCTGACCGTACATATGCATCGTATCTGTCAATCACTGCGTCAGCCAATCGGAGAGCAGGATTTCGGCTACGAGCACGGCACGTGTCTGAGACCAGCTTATTACCACAAGGAGGCTATGCATGGTTATTGCACGAGCACGGGTCTATTGAGAATCGATGGAAGAACGGAAATAAAATTAGGTAATATTGTTAACGAGGTTTGTTTCCTGGTTGATGTGCTTGGGTGGAGTTGAGATTTTGCATGACAAAGGGGACATTTAGTCTCTGCAGCATTTTTATCACGAGTATCGTACATTATTTACTAATCTGATTTTATTTGAGCAACTATATGAATATATTGCCTTTCATTAAAGAGGAAATATTTTGATTCGCAGTGTTATTTCGTGTATAAATCGTAGATGGCCAGTTAAATCACAAAATCGTTAAGTACGTGGCAAATATCGTTACGGAAAAATATATTAGAATGTCCATATTTTGAAAATATCCACGTTAATATTTATCATTTCTAAAATATTAATTGGAGTTGAATAAATAATGCAGGCTTGTATTAAATAGTACGCAGTCAGCGACATAATCTGAACAAATACATATGGCAACTTATGTGCGCAACATGCGGTATATTTGTACGTCAATGTTTAAAAGAGAGAGAGTACAATGTGCTGAGCTGTGTGTTAGAGCATGCATTCCTTTCATTTCAAGGTGGTATGTACATGTATAGACAGAATTTCTGCAAAAGTAGCCATGTTACCAGCGAGGTTAGATTTGAATGGTTCCGTATTTTAATCGGCAAAACATATCTGATAATTCCCCGATTCTAATTACTGGCGAAACCATTATAATATATGGTAAACCAAATTGTATACTTGAAGAAACACACGTGAAAAATATTTCCAGACAATACTAAACATAACATTTATAAGCTTGTATGTGGTGTTTACGAACGTAAATATTTGCGAGTATAGTATGTATGTACTAGGCTAAAATACTAAGTCGGTGTTCCCTTTGATTGTATACGGTCAAAATAGTCCATTCTGTACAGAGATTTTCTATGAAAGAATGTAAACACGCTAACTGTAGATTCCAAAAGAATTTCCTTTGCGTGTTATTGGAATAATAATATATTAGTTATATTATTTTCTATCTCTGAGTACTGATATGTATGTTGTTGTAGAATTTGCTTAAATGTTGAGTATGTAATCTCCCAATATATTTCTATTATTTGCAGAGTACATGTATACATGATATAATTAAATTAATATTATCATGTTTTCCCACTATATATTACAGAATATCAAGAACAGATTCAGGAGCCCACCTGCTAGGTTACACTACTTCCAAGGATATTTCTGAAGCGCCATATAGTTTGAGGGAATATCTCTTTGTTTGAATATTTACTGAATAACTTGCTAACTATTCAAGTAGTAGAGGTCTATATGATTTGACGAGGTGAAAAAAAAGCAACACAAAAAACCCCAACCTTTAACTTATACTATATGGGTAAAACATAATAGTGCATGCAACCATAATCCCTAACAATAGTATAGTTTATATATACATATTTAAACCATGGCTCGCATGCTTCGCAGCTCGTGGTTTAACTAACCATTTCATGGATTACACCACCAATACTCGTCATATAACTATTACATACTTCACAAGCCACATTGTTTAGATATCGAAACTCAACATTGACAACATTGGATATGTTCCTGGAAGCCGCATGTGAAGATAACACCACCAACCATATCGCTCTGTTATGAACAGCATATCACTCACACCGGAACAATTATCACGTTTTAATAAACATGTTATTGAAGGGCAATTATTACAACTGGTACGCGTAATCGATCTTGCTGTGCCTGTCTTCTCTTCCATGTGGTCGAATGAATCACATTCGTCGATATTAGCATGGGAACTTAGCAGTGGAAAACATATGTCGAAGGTTCAATATTTGCGGCCAAAATCGACAAAGATTTTGCCAGAAGAAGACTTCACAACGATGTATTGCACTGATAAAACCGGGTTTTCATTTACATGAGGATACCGTTACAATATTAATTGCTTTGGTTTACCGGATTTGATATCCTGTTTGATAACAAGGATACCGTTAACGTATGTTATTCCAACAAATTTAGCATAGAAATGTACTTTTAAAGTATCGATTATCGATGTGTTTAGTCGGGTATTTGTATTTGCTGATAACAATGCATAGTTTAGTATTAATATTTATAATGTAAGGTTGTTGCAGCTGTTTTTTATTTAGAATATTCAAGGTTAGTGATTTTCTTTATAATTCCTATTTGTTGCACAGCACGAAATAACAATATTTATTTGTTATAGCGGAGGTTTAGTATGAAAATTAAAATTATAGTAGTTGTTGCAGAAATGGATATTTTTAATAACCAATGCTACCGACAATTAATTCCGATTTGTTGGACGACTTTGACTTAATGAAATAACAAGATTTATGTTTCTTTTTAAATCGGAGGTTTAGTATTTACATGAAAAAGTAGTTGTAACGGCAACTTTCTTTTAATATTAATTACCGATTGTTCTTCATTCCGATTGGATGTCAACGGTTTGACTTAACGAAATAACAAGATGCCTATTTTCTTCAGAAATAAAGCTTCGATATAAGCTATCTGACTGATTTCAACACATTTTAGTGACACGTTCAACAGGATCATAAAAATAAATGTAACACTCTCTTCGGAAGTCAAGAAGCAAAATGTCAGGAGTCACGTCATGCTTAGATCCTACTGATTTAAATACCTTTTCCCTTCTGCTGCTGTATGGGTCATTGTCGTCGAGAGTGGAGAATAAATATGTGGACTAGCCATAGAAGGACCACTCGGACCTTTGTGCTGGTGGCTGAAACCCATGGGCTGCATTGTACATAGGGTTGCCACCTCACGTTATGCATTGTCAATATCCCCCGTGGTAATCTCTTAAACACGTGCTATGAGTCAAACCGTCTAAGCAACTTTGCCCCCTAGGCAAGTAAAATAACAAAACGTAAAATCTTATCTGGTAAAAAAAATGTAAAGGTGAGACTGAATTTGTTAAATAAATTCAATCATGTTTTTTTTCTAATAAAAATCTGTCACGCCCTTACATGGTGTTGAATATTTTAAAATTCAAAATTCTGTAATATCAACAAGTCCACAAAGGAAGACGTACTAATATCGGAGACATTTATTTTAATTTGTTACAGGAACCTCAAATTTGGCGTGTGACCTTGCCCGCTGATTGCAATTCGTAAATATTTTTATTAGCATGACAATACATCTGTAGCTATACAATGATGGGAATTTGCATATAATAGGCGTGCGCTCCTGTATTTCCACAGAAGCATATTCAAGGAAGCACCAACCATATGTCTCTAGCTATAACACATATTTCTCTTTGGGCATTTTGGAACGGCTGCAAGGAATTTTGTGAAATTAACCGTTAACTCTGAACCTTAAAATGTGAAGAAAGCTTTCCATGTGAAGATGTTTGTCTTGTTCTTTTACTATATTTATTATTTTTGTTTTAAATGGCATGTGTATGTAGCAAAGTAAAGAAAGATTCGTCGCGTATATTTGTTGTAAATTTAAATATAATTAATAGTCCTAGTCTTATTACAATTAAACGACAGCTGAAAATTGAATAACCTATCAAGACTCGAATAATAGTCAGAATATGGTATAAATTGATCAATGTTTTAGAGCATTATACTTTTTCCACCGTTAATTCAATAAATCTAGAATTACATTAGACATTTCGTATTACTGCTAGCAAAACACGCGTTTGACTATTTAATTTTATATTTTATTTTCACGGTGAACATTCATGATGGTCGTTGGAAACACCAATTAATTCAGATTTCGACATAAAAACATGGAATTTACGGGCTTTTCGGGACAATTAATTTACGGATGTAATTATTCGGACATACCACATCGTGCGATGAAAACTCCTAACGAGATTAGTAGAATAGCATTGGTAAACCCTGTCGTGTGGCGATTCTAATGGCAAAACCTCAGCGGAAGTTACAATGTATCCCTTCTTTAAACCTACACGCTTCGCACGTGCATACATGCCTTTAAAGGGAAATAACTCCGATTTGTGGCCATCGTACGTCAACATCTTCGCCACTAATCCGTTACTATGAAATGGGATTCGTGGATCGTCCTGCATGTCGTTTGTTTCGACCCCTGTTTTCATTAACGGTAAAGAATGGCACCGTTGCGCGTGAAAATCAATCTGCCCCGCTAGCATTACACGTATGACCCGGGGAAAGACGTTCGTTGTGTTTCTTGTTAACATTGCTTCGTTCTTAAATGTAGTTTAATAATCCGCAGACAATGGTCTGTATAATCCGGTCACCCCCTTCTTCGTTGTCGACTGTCCCAGCTCGTGTTTCTCACACACGACTCATCAACTGCTGAATCGAGGCAGTGCAATGATGTCATTGATGCCGATTTCCATAAATGTACGGTTACCATTATTTATTCCTAGAAGCTTCATCAGGCCAACACATTCATTTTCCTTAATGTAGAGTTTTTTCGACTTCGGGGCGTAAGAATTGTAAGCAGAACAAGACAATTCTTAGCAACCAGCTTATTTTAAATGTAAGTCTGGTTGCATTGCACTAACCACTTCAATCGCTACAGTAGCCTACGTTTAGCTAAATCATTGTGAAACATTGAAACGATAACAGTGTTTCATACAATTGACTAATAGCTATGGAGGGTCCCTAGAATTTGACTTATAATAAAATATTTCTGTCTGTCTGTCTTATAATTAATTAATTGTAGCTACACCGACTACGTAGTTTAAGGTTCCACTCCAACAAGAAGTAGACCACCGCAACACTACCATAAGCCACTCATATTTAATACAGATTGTTTCGTTTTAAAGACGATTTAGTTGACTGATTCAATAACTATACAATATACATTGATATATAGGAATTACAACACAATCTGAATAAAAAAGTAATATAAAATATAACTGGTGATGCGGAAAAAGTTGTACAGAGATGTCGCCTAGAAGAAATTAATGATACTAAAGTCAAAGGAACTTCGATTTCCATGACATATTGCGTTTTCCACGTTATTTACAGAATGTCGAATTATTATCTTACTGCTATCCTCTCGGAATATATACTATTTTCTCTTGATAATGTCCATGTGAAAAATAAACATAATTGCACTTTCCTAGGCTAGTAATACACACTTTAGAATTCGCCGGTTCTGCCACTACAATCGAAATTTCAATTATATCGTCATATTTCGGACGCGCGTGTTATCTTCCATGCACGTGCACCTGACTATTCAGACAAACGGTCCTCCTCGAAGAAGAGCTACAACAATGGCGACCATACATGCGCAGAAGAATCAATTGTTTCGGGTGGCTCTGCGAGGTCGCGAAGCTAGCCCGGCTGGTTATAATTGAAAAACTTGGGTTGGCTCGTCTTCCCGAACCAAATCGTAGATGATGAGGTGGCGAAAAAGCTGTTGCTTTGTCTGTAGAAGGCGTTAATGATCACCGTTCGGACGCCAAGGCTGTGAACAATCCCTTCCTTTTGAAACACGAGATGAGTCCGGTGTCTTCAAACTGCGCTTTGACTTTCCACCCCCCGGCTTCAACCAACATCTCTGTGATCTCGCTGAGGCGCGTGGCTTTGCGTGGGGTGAATCTTCACCGAGAGAATAGATACATCCGCCCCGACTTGTAATTTTCCAACACCCCCCTTGCTCATGAGATATAACATTTTGTATAATAAAACCACAACTTGTATCGAGCTTTTTGTCCCGGTGGGTCTTCCATTGAGCTCTAAGAGATACTGTTATTCTCATTATTTGTAAGTGAGCCCCTTTGGGATGATTTTATTTGAATAGAACACACGCGCCGACTTTTCATTAGGAAATATACTCTTTCCTAAAACATATAGATCATGCTTCATAAGGTATTCACGTGTATCACACATGACCAGTTATTTAGAATGGCTGCAATGGTAGAGCTATAATTTACACGCAGATGGTGATGTATTGGCCTCTGTTATCGTGAATACTGCTGAAAGATATGTGTTGAATATTAAAATATGTACGTAAAGGACATAGATGAGCTGAAGTTGACTGCTGAACTCATTGCCAGTGTTGCTTCAAGGTGCGGATTGAAATGGGGGGGGGGGGGGGGGGGGGGGGG
>JAVCKZ010057600.1:0-16160 GCA_034780755.1 Lepetodrilus elevatus | reverse complement strand
GTACAGACAGAACAGCTAGAAAGGAGCAGCCCCCTGTCCAGAATGTGCGTCCAATACTGTCAATGGAACACCACCTTTACTTATTCAATCAAAATCACACTATTTATTCCAATTCCGTTTCATCATACCCTATGTTCAATCATATGTCACTTTTAATTAAACCATTTGTTTGGATGTTTTTTTTTCCATGCTGCCTTTCATTTTTACCCATTCAGACAGACAGACAGACAGATGTTTATTCAGTTTTTAAGGCCTTATATACAATAATAGTATACACAATTTTTCACATGCATATAATTAATTCATCATTGCGTATGGGTGAAAGATTCCCGCTATGATGAAAGACAATACCGTAATTCACTCACTCACTCTGTGACGTAAAAATAATTCATCCACTCTTTTTGTTAATTAATACTAAATTGCTGTCAAAGTTGTGTCGTCGCGTATCCGTGGTATCGATATGGTTGAAATATTTCTGCTGCGATGTAAAACACTAATTCAGTCTACTATTCAATTTTTGATTGATTTTTATTGCTTAGCATCATTAGTTTCATCAATATTTATCAAATGATTATTAATTCAAGGCTAATGCTCATGAATTATTAGCAAGTTTTATATGCCAATCATCTTTAATAGTGTTATATCCTCTTTGTTTTGTTTCAGCCGACATCAAACAATGATGTAGGGTCTTTAAATAACGTTGTCAAAGTGAAAAAGACGGACTTTGAAGTGTTTGAAGCTTTGGCGATCGATAGTAGAACAACCAGTACCTCTAGGAAGCATCGTGAGTATTTTGTGACATTAGGCAGCGACTGTACCATCATCTGCGTAATACGTGGCATGCTCTGCCACTCGAGTAGTAGTACCCCAGGTGCCATTACATGATTAGGCCTTTATTTGTGGGAGGTGTGTCCACGTAAGCCAATTTTGGTTGGTTCCATGCTACCTTCAGCAGAGTCTTCACATATGGGTGAAATATTCCCGCTGTGAGGTCAAGCATTAGTTCAATCAAAACAAATCTTTAACACAAATGCAAGTTCTATACTGTATGGCTATGAAGCTACCATTTTTTCCATAATTGTAAAACACGTCATTATTTAAATTCATTCTACAGATAAAGTGCCCACTTTTTATAATGTTTACACAAGTAATGCCACATTTTATGCATGATCTTTGGTCATGTGACTATGTTTTCGTCAATCAGCAGTCACAAAATCGTATATTCATCAAAGTAAGAAATTATTTATTAAAATTTGAAAGGTAAACATGGTAAATCTGGTAAGACCAATTACTGACTCTGGTCTTTCTGTAGAAATGACACCAGAGTATTTTGTGTGTGTTAATATCCAAGATGTATCTTGTACAATCAATGACCACTTGTAACATTGTTTTGTTTCTTCAGAAGAGACGCCGGAGTCCGGCTCCCCACCTACGTGCGACTACGGTCAGGACATTCCTGTGAGAAGAACGGACATCAAGCAGCACGGCCCCCCTATACTGCCACCACAGCTGCTGCAGGTCATCCTCAACAAGGACACGCCTGCACACGTACGTACAGTCCTCGTATTGGTCGCGTCCCAGCAGACGTTCCGCGCTACGGTTGTTGCAGGTTTCCTCCTGACCTAAACTGACAAGCTGTGATTAAAGCCACTCGACACCCCAATTCAAATAATAATTTAAAAATACAGTACTCGTATTGGTCCTGTTACCATTCTGACGCCATATTGATAGGATGCGCTGTCTGTAGAGTTGCGATGCATATATCATTCTTGGTCTGTCAGTACTAGCTGGTGCTCACAGATTTGCTGCAACAATCTACGTTACGGATGTTGCGGGTTTCCTCCCGCCCTAAACTGACAAGTCGTGATTAGTGAAAGATTCTAGAAAGCGACTCAAAACCACAAATTAAAAAAAAAAAAAAACCAACTTGTATTAGTCACATCACTACGTGTTGTGTTAGTACAATATTGTGTGTTTTTTGTAATGTAATGTTTTATTATTTTTTGTTGGTAGTGATCGGTTCATAGTATTTATTATTGTTTGGTTTCAGTGTGAACCAACCCTTCTGCCAGAGCCCAACCATGTGATGCTCAACCATCTCTACGCCTTATCAATAAAGGTAAGTGCAACTAGGCACATCCTATATATTACATACTTATTATAGTGGTCACTTTGCAGTGTATTGGCTATCAGCAATGAGAACATTATGGTCTCTTAGTGGATAAGAGAGCTTCGTGAAAGGAAACCTACATGAAATTAATGCGAGCAGAATATTAATGCGAAAAGTGCGATAGCCGTGTTGTCGCATTTAATTGTTGCGCATTAAGGGTAAGTACCAGGGGAAAACATGTATGGAGAAATGACCGTTCGTATTTTATTGGTGTCACATTTACGTCTAAAATGTAGAGGTCGCATTAAATTAGTGACGCATTAATTTCGTTATTTTAAGTACTAGAAAAGTGTAAAATACCAACTCGCTTTATGTTATCTTTTCCAATCTCATGACTTTTGTTTCTTTCAATGCTGTAAAATGCTGATTCGCTGTGCGTTGTATTTTCTAGAATGCCATGTTCTCTCTGCTGCCTTGTCTAATCTGGGATTGTTGTTTCTCTTTCAGGATGGTGTAATGGTTTTAAGTGCTACACATCGGTTTAGGAAGAAATATGTAACCACTTTGTTATATAAGCCTATCTAGCATTTTAACACCTTCTTAGGACTTTTAAAATAGAATAATACATTGAAGTATGGACATTTTATGACTCTTGACCCGCACGTGCGATTCTTGCTGTATTATATTGTGCATAGTGTACAGTCTGCCAAGATTAGCTGGTGTATCTAGACTGTGTGTATCGTGTGTCCATGTGTAAATTATGAAGCATTTTCATTGGTCGATATTCCATGATGGTATGGAGTTGCCATGGAGTTGCCATGGAGACGTGGGCAGGCAAGTTACTGTGGCGAAGTTGGAATTAGATAATCACGAGGAGACACTGCCAGGTAGTTGGTTACCAAGGAGACAAAGGCATGCATGCGGTTACCATGGAGACACTGGTGTGAACTTGCCATGGAAGTACTACCAAAGTAAAGTTGCTATGGAAATGCTGGCATGCAGTTACCATGGAGATGTTGGTGTGAACTTTCCATGGAAGTACTACCAGAGTAAAGTTGCTATGGAAACACTGCCATGCAGTTACCATGGAGACACTGGTGTGAACTTGCCATGGAAGTACTACCAGAGTAAAGTTGCTATGGAAACACTGGCATGTAGTTGCCATGGCGACCCAGGAAAGTGTAGATGAAGATCACAAACGTAATATTTTAGATATATCGTAACACTGTTTTCTGTTAAACTCGACTAACAAAGCTTTAATATGTTACATTATTTGGCGATGAAAATACTGTTCAGATGATCTTTAAAACAGACATTATTTTATTGTTATTATTATTATTTTTTAATAATGAATATTAACATGATTAATGTGGATGATTAATATACATATATTTCTGTCTTTAACTATGTATTGTATACCATAAAATGTTGAATTCTGAATTATTTTCAAGAATAATATTGATGACATATTTTGAATAAAAACAAATACTAGTAGTTGGATTCTCTAATCAACCGTTCTTAGATACCATCTTATACTGATGACCATATATGTAAATATTTGTATAAAACTGCTCAAGAAAGATAACTGTGCTTATTTTTAAAGCAGTTTACTAAGATTGGGTTGTCGTGTTATGATTGTTTTTCAAGTATATGATTATCTAGATGATTGCTGAACTGTATGGGGCTGCTCCTTTCTAGCTGTTTTGTCTGTACTTTCTGACCGACGCATGAGCAGTTACCAAGAATCAACGCCGCACATTCTAACTGCGCATGCCGTCGGACAGAAAGTATGGACAGAACAGCTAGAAAGGAGCAGCATTTATTTCAGTGGGAACAATTGGAGAAGTATGCTGGAATATTTTTGTGTGATGTAAATTGTTGCTGCCCATGAAATCTATAAGGAAATACAATTTTGTACTAATTTCCTAATGAATACTGCATAATCTAATAGAAATTTGTCTCCCTTTTTCTTGGAAATATTTCTTGATTTTTTCTTTGCACGGATGATCTTATATCCTTGCAGTCCGAACAACAGACAGGACACGGTTTTCAGAAAGTTTTTGATTGGTTATCTAATGCTGGCCGCACACTAGCGATTGTGCGGTGGACGGTGACTGCGATTTTCAGTCTCACCGACCGATATCACAATATCTAGCATGTTTTGATATCTGGAGCACTGCACACTAGGCGTTCGAAATCTGACGCAAATGGCTAGTGTGCGGCCAGTATAAGCTGATCAACATTGTTTGAAACCGGCATAATTATGTCTACCGAAGAAACCAGAGATCTTGTAATGTAAAACAGTCATATTTCTACACTATGTCAAGAACGTGTGAGCATACACTATACTAGTGGTCAAAGTGATGTTGATCAAAGATAATTGCTGAAGTCATAATGTTGGGCCATTGTACTGGGCATTGCAAGTTCTATGTTGAATGACACAAGACTTGCATTTTCAGTTAGAGACTACAGTGGTCCCTCGATATAACGCCCTTCGGTGCACCGCGGATTCTGATACAATGCGAGGTCCAGAAAGTTTTTGATTTAAAAATAAAATAAAATAATAAAAAAATCTTATTTTTTTCTCCAATTATATTCGTTGATATAACGCGGGTGGCATGTCATGGACCCCAAATTCAGCATTATATCGAGGAAGCATTGTATTTAGATTTTCACAGGTTCTTTATATGGAGTAAACATGAATGTTTTCTTGTTACAAGATCTCTTTCCTATGGTAGGTCTGATATTGACTTCAGAAAAAAACAGTCTGGGTCAGTTTTGTCTTTGTACTGTGGTTTTATGCCTGCTTACTCGTCAGTGTCTTTGTATCTGTCGACAAGTTCATGATGACAAGTTCTTGAAATGGATGGTCTGCTTTGAGCGTGAAACAGTTTTGTATGCTTGATACATTTCTACGTCTTTGTTTAAAACGTTAATGTTAACTATATTTTGTCGTATTATGTTCCTTCGCCAAAATGAACCAAATGTTTTTGTAGTAAAAAGATATGGGATACTTTAGATATTTTGATCAAATAAGAGATGACACAATTCTAAATATGTAAAAATCTGTTATGTTGATATTTTTGTTTGGAAACCCATTTCCGTGCATCTTGTATGTTGTATTATTTTAAATCGGCATTATGAATGTGATTTAGTTAGTACAGTACAAAATGTAATTATTTATTATCGCATGCCCAGATCGTATTTCTGATAGATTTTCAGTCTGTGTGTTTGAAAGAGGAGGACTGTGCCATTGTTAGTATGACTATTGCACTAAGTGAACTAGTATTGCACTAGTATTGCACTAGGCTGACTAGGATTGCACTGAACAGACCAGTGGACTATCAACCAGTTGTTATAATAGCAAGAGCAGAAATCGAGATGTGAATGTTTATGAATTTTCAGTTTTGTACAAAATTATTTTCTGGTACGAGGATGTCATTACATGAATATGATAAAGTACACTAATTTTTATAAATAGATCAATTAACCCTTTCCATGATGGATGAAGTGCAATCGGTGGCAATCCGACTGTACAAGCAGGGCGTGCACACACAAAACATGCCAGTCGTGATATGAGTTAAAATAATCTTGAAAACGGTCCTAAACCCCCTAATTCAACAAATATCATAATCAGTTCTCCAGAGGACATTTGTAGTTGCCAGCAGTTTGATGGTTAATTGATGCTCCTGTATACGTTCTGATGGTCTCCACCCTCTTCTGTTGTGTTTACGTTTCATCTGTATTTCCTTGTCGAGATGACTTTTGACAAAGTTGAATCTGAATACGTTGAAATAGAATACAGTGTAAACTTTCCGAGACAAGTCTGTCTTTAGCTTGTTGTCTCAGTCTCATGTTGTCTCATTTTCATTCAATAAAGAAACCAGTATTAACTCTAGTTTGAGTTAGCATAACACATTTCAAAACCAAGAGATCATTTGTCATCATTTACATCTTGAGTTAACAGTATATGAATTTGTTTGCTATTTACATCTTGATTTGTGAATATTTTGGGCTAGTACATTTCTAAAAGCACAATTTTCTGCAGTAAGATAATACCATAGTTGTGTCCATGTATCCTGTATTTGATGCTGAGAACCATCAACCAGGAATTGTAATATTTTGTTTATTAAAAAAATTGTTGCTTATAAACTTCCATCAACATTTTCAGTGCAAACATCTAACCTTTGACCTTTGCACTTTATTGTCTATTGTGTCTGATTTTAATTTTTTATGTTAATGTTTTTGTTACCATATATTTAACAGCGACTGGCAAAAACATTGATTGGAACATCATCGGCAGACAGACTGTGATCATACTTTGTGTCATATTTTATGTCATAACATTACTGTAATATTGTTGATTGAATATTTAAGCAGACCATGAAACTTTAGTGTTGTAGTGTTAGGATTTTCAACCTGCTGCATTTATAGGGCAATAATGTACAGTATATTGAAATATCGTTTGGGTTAGACCAATTTACTTCTTCGTTCTACCCATTGATTTTACAAAGAGGCAGGTGGAAAAGAAAAAAATGAACAAGTTCAGACAAATGAAAAGGAAAATAAGTACTAGTATTAATAAATTAAAATAGTCCATCCTTAGTTTTATATAGACTAATATTAGAAAGATAAAATGTTTAAATTGCCTACTGTAAATTATTGAACGAAGATCCGACTCGGATAAAAGTAGAAAAGAGAAATTATCAATTATTAATGACATTAAATATCTGAATTGGTGGAATGTTTTATGTTTTTGTTATGTTTCTATATGTTTGCATTATTATTCTGTATGTTGATTAACAATTTTCATATTGTTACTAATACAACATGACCAAATTTACTGCCACCAATCTTGGTGGAGAATATAACTGCAATGGAATATAATTTACTGATGTGCAAGTCAATATATAACCAAGCAGTGGATCATTTCCGAGAGCTTTTGTGATTAATTTTTAAGTGTACTTTGTTTATTGTGCTTTTTGTGTTTGCTGTGAATTCTTCTGACCATCAGGTGCGGCTTCTAGACTAAATATAGGACTAGGCGCTAGGACTACGATTTAGGCGATAGGACTACGATTTCTTGTACAATACCATCCTGTCACAACTTTTGATAATTATTTTATTCAATGTTGTTGTTGTAGGCGATCTAGGGAGAAGAGAACAAAGTTTTCTATTACCTGCTAAGAATGGAATTGAATTTTTTTTTAAAGCAATCTAGATTTGAAATAGGTTGAGTTAAAAATTATGTAGGTACATCTACTGAATAATGATATTAAATAGTGGCCAGTATATGAATATTTTGACAATTTTGTGCAATGGAAATCTAAGCTTTCCCCAAGTCTCAGTAATATAAAAAAACTCGTTATCTAGTGCCAATCTCTTTGGGTAATTTATATAACCCAACAAAACATTGATACATAAATTTATCGTACATGGCAGAACTGCATGTGAGCTTAACCCTCCCCCTGCTGGTTTAGGCACAGGCATTGCTCTTTAGGGCATCTCCAGTTGCCTCAGTGTGGAGCGGGTTAATAGACTTAACAGTCATCGCCCAAACATAGCTGTTGTCTTTGTTTTGGGCAACGTGGATGAAAACCTCAGATCTCAACTTTACTCTTTAACCCTATACCTGCTGGATTAGGCAGATGCTGCTCTTTAGAGCATCTCCGGTTGCCTCCAGCATAGAGAGGGTTAACCAGAGATGCCCTAAAGAGCTGTGCCTGACTAATCCAGCAGGGAGAGGGTTAAACTAGCATACCCTTCTGCACAGCACCAGTGAGCGGCTACTAGCCAGATATTAGTCGCTATGTAAATTAATTTAGTAGTATTATTATATTTTAGACTTAGTAATGGGCATCAAATCTTGTTTTCTCTGGTCTTGCCTTAAGTTTTATTTCTCCAGGACTTTGTAGGAGTGAAAGTGTCGCTTGATGAAAGCTTGATCAACTATATTGGTCAACACAGTTGTATTTACTTGTAAAGTGGATCTCAGCATTATGTATTCTAAATATAGCGGTTACCATCCAGTCTGCGTTTTACAAAAAGGTCAAGCCAGTAATTCGGGTGTAAATCTGGGTCCTGCTATTATGTAAAAGTAAGGTGCACACCCTGATTTATGCCTGGACTACAATAAGACTTTTCCATGAAACGTAGCCTAGAAATGTTGTGGAACGGGACGAATGGTGTGGAATTTTAGATTTCAGGTTAGAAATAATGAGAAAATATGAAACGAACCAAGATTGCAATTTTTGGATATTAGATCAATAAGGTGCAATATATGTGTCCATATTGACCACAGGACTCGGGGGAAAAATTACAATATAATTTTAATGTCATATATGTAACACCATTGTACATATACATTACGATTAAAATTTTATTATAATGATTCATATAGTCCTGTGATATAAGACGGTCATTGGTTTAGTAGTAAACCAGGAGTTGCGGTATGGCCATATTATTTTGATAGTTATCCTGGTTCAGGGCTGGTTGAATGTTCAGTAGGGAGCCACGGGGCCTGCCAGACCTGGCTGAGTGTGGAGGAATATAGACCAAGACGTCAGTGTATGTATTTATGTTTGTATATGAGACTTAGCATGTGTTGCCCGATGGCTTGTACAACACTCGTCGTCTAATGGAGATGGCTGCTTTTTGTACAATGTGTACAGAATTGGAATAAAACTATGCAGATATTTGGTGTTTTGTATGCTTATTTTAACCCTCTGCCTGCTGGATTAGGCACAATCAATGCTCTTTAGGGCATCTCCGGTTGCCTTTAGTATGGAGAGGGTTAATAGTGGCTAGCACATCAGGCCACAAGGTTATGAAACTGTTGGTGCAAGATTTCATGCTCAATTATATAATTTTTCACAAACACCCATGCGAAGTTGAGCATGAAAATCGCTGGAAAATGTTTCATAATCTCGGTGCCCAACTACAAAACTTGTATGTTTCAGTTTGTCAAAGATGACTTGAAGGTACAGTAGACCTCGCATATAACATACTAATTGGGACCGGCTATTTTTGTCAGTTATAGTGGTATGTTATATGCATATTAATTAACCATAATTAGCATTATAGGACTTCCAGATTCAGTACGTTGTATGCGAGGTTTACTGTATATATATGAATGACCCGCCATGAGTGGACATTTTACTGCCATGAGGCAAAACATGAGAATCGAGGACAATATATACGAGTATATTTTATTGCATTCATTCATTCCAAAGTCACTCAAAAATACCAGTGAATAGATACAAAATTTTCCATCATTTCACTCCAGACTGGGTTTCAAATGCCTACAAAATAAAGATGACACTACTAGACCTATATATGAGAATACATGTACATACATTTTACATTACCGTATATATATTTTAGAAGTAGTAATTACAGTAAATTCAAAGAAACAGTTTACATCCAAAGGTTCCAAAATAATGTAATTACAAACGACTTGCAGATTTGTTGAAAAAATCTTTTAATTTGATACAATCACAATGCTTCTCCTTCAATTATTCGTAAACAAATAAAATGTTGGAAGTATCAAAATATATAATGTACGCATGTCACGGACATCTGGCTGTGGATCTTTACTGAAGTGGCTTTGCCTGGATCAGAGAACATGTTATATAAAGAAACCGCTCGTACAACATGTTCAATGGTTATTATTCCTAGGAAATAAATGTAAACATAAATCCCCTTCAACATACTAACGGCAAAACATCACACCAAGTATTACGTTCAAGAAACTATCTGATCATTCATTCATAAAACATTTCTACTTGTATACGTATAATGTAAAAAAACCACTTTGTTCTGTAAATATATATTGTAAATTTAAGTTTGTGCGATATATTGCTGTTCAGTTTTGTTCCACAGAACACTTATAGTGCTACGAAAGCCTAACTCACTATGAGGGAGTTTGATCACCCTACTATGGTAGAAACCGACATTTGAACTGCGCATGTCTAATCCAACAGAACTTGCTTTAGTAGATTTCCAGTCATCTGCATCTCTGCTACAAACACGTGCATGCCGCCATCTTGGAACCAGACTAATCCAAGCCCAGCAGTGGGTTGAACAATAGTAGATTTGTGATATCACTTTAGTTGCACTATGGGTAGTTTGATCACGGTCTAGTCGAACTAGGGTAACTACAGTAGATGATCAAACTCACTCTGTGAATGTATATGGAGTTACGACTCTTGTAGCACTATGGTAGGTCTGTGAAGTGGCACCCGGTCTCTTTGTTTGGAAGGCAACAACTACTAGACATCTTTTTCTGACCTGATGAGTTCACCTATAAATACTCCTAGGCAAACAAAACACCAGGCCAAGAGATTACAAAACATTTCTGAGTACAATTTCATGCTCAACTCAAGTATTGTTCACAAATCCTCATAATGTAGCGCTTTGAGCATTCTTTCGGTCGTGGATTTGGCGCAAAAGAATTGCACATTATTATTATTATCATAAATTTAGCATGAAATCGTACTAAAAAGTTTTGTAATCTTTGAACCAGTTTCACAAATCTATGTCAAAAAACGAAAATCCAAGATGTTTCTATCGGTCACTTCATCGTCTAGTCTCGTGCAGCGTCCAGGGCTGACCATGGGCTTGCGGTCACTACAAGAGCTTCATGACCTCCACGGCCTTGCTACAGGACAGTCCTGTGTTGTCTGGTTCCGCAGCCATCGCGGTCACAACCCCGTTCTCTACAACCATTGCGTATCTGAAATACAGATGATATGGGTTTTGGAATCAAGGTAGGTAAATATGTTTTCACTGAAGTTGGCATGATTGGGTTATGTATGACCTACTGTTTTGACATGACATGGTCACAACCTATGAAATTGATTGAATTAATGTTTTACGTCGCGGCGGGAATATTTCACCCATAGGCGACGACTACAACCTATGAACACTTTTAGATCTATGAAAAACCTATGAAAAACTTTAGACTGGATTCACCACACAACCTATGAAAACATTTAGACTGGATTCCTGCACAACCTATGAAAACATTTAGACCGAATTCCTGCACAACCTATGAAAACATATAGACTGGATTCAGTGTCACGACCTACTAACCATTTTTATTGGATTCAGGGTCATGACCTACCACAGATTTACTTACCGCTTTGACCTGATTCCTCCAAGTGGCCCAGAAAGGTCAATTTCCATCTCAATTTTCTGAAATATAGAACATGGATTCACATCACAACATATGGATAATAAGACATGTACAATTTGGAAATATCAGACATAGAAATAATATTGGATTATCACAGGAACATCATGTGAAAATAATGATGTATCTTTGCAAATTAATGTAACATTACCTTTGTAAAATCAGCATTTGTATCTGCCAGCATCTTGATCTATTAGAAACATACAAACAGCATTAGATCTATAGATCTGGGGGCACATTCTTGAAATGTTCTTACGATCATACGACAATCTTAACGATTCTTATAGCATGGCTACGAACTGTTCTTAGGCCAAGAAGTTTGTAAGAACATTTCGAGAATAGGCCTAAGAATTTCAATAACAAAAGTAAACAGACCACCTATAAATATTGACATTGAAATGAAAAGGTTGCAAAGTTAAATTATTTAAAAGAAACTGACATTCAAAGTTATATTTGTAAATTTATTATTTATTACAATTTTATTTAAAAGAATGGCTTTCATACAGCTAAAAATAATAAAATCTATTGTCTAATATTAAATTTCCAAAAGATAAAAAAAGGTAATTCTATTGTCCTAAATGGTATATTAAATTGATCAAATTGAATAATGCGAAACTTAACGCTATGTTGACCAATCAGTAACCACTTTGTAAGACATGTTGACCAATCGGCTCTTACCTTGCCATCGGTTCCCAGACTCTTTGCCCAGGAGCCCATGACGAAGGGGTCATTTACTGCAATACACGCCACCGTCGTAACACCCTTTGCCTTCAGCTGAGCGATGTTCTGCATAAAACCTGGAACATGGTCCTACAACACAAGGGAAGAAAAACACCATTCATTTTAGTATGTTTAGGCTAAACCAACTAATATACTTGATTTACGTTACAGATCCCCAGATGTTAAAAAAACAATGGGAAAATGAAAGAAAAATACAAGAAAAATTCATAAAATGTAGTCTCCCACTTGCTTGAGGTTTGTTGTCTAATATAAAGACTTTTCATAATGAAATGAAATAATCTTGGAAACAAATGTTTTTGGATAATATGGAAAACTATTATCCATGACTTTTTTTTTCTAAATGTGAAAGGTTGCACACTTCTTACATTATTACATGTGGGCGTGAAGGCACCAGGCACAGCAAATATAACACTTTTCCCAGAACCAAACAAATCCTTTGTGTTGACCTTGTTACCAGGGTTGTCTTCAAAAAGGTCAACCTCAGGTAGCTTGTCTCCAATCTACAAAACAGAACAAAAGTTCAACATCTAAGAATTAGATGAATTTGCCTTCAGCTGAACTGGTTACTTGGCTTATTATGAAACATAGCAGAATATAAAAATATATAGAACCAATGTTGATACCGGTAATCAAAATATAAATCTAGGAAAACAAGTTAATTCTTTATACAATGATGTACACTGGCTGTATGAAAGTCAGGGATTGAAATTAACACTAGTCCTCTAGCCCAGGCCTTTTCTCGCAATGCTAAAGAACTAGTAGATATTCATATTACATTTGTTATTTGTATCACTATTTGGGCGGGTAAGTTTTATAGTTAGTTTCGATCGCTGAAAGTTCCATTAACCATGTTATTCAATGCTTTAATATCATGCTGCATTAGTTAATTTAATGGAGTTCAATGACATGTTAATGAGCATTTCATACAACCTGGCCATAACAGTAGAGGAGTCTGAGAATGAAAATGGCCACAACTCTTGATTGTAGCCCAGGCTGACTAGATCAAATATATGCACTGACAATCTTTTATATAGCGTATCTTGGAATATTGGAAAGATGTATGTTTTGCCACTCTCGAGGTCACGTGACTGTGTATAACGTCAAATACAATGCCTCTATTCTCTTTTGCAATTTTCAAAGTTGCTAAACAATACTACAATTAGTTTAGCAACTATGAAAACATATCAAATGCTTGATGCCAACTATGTCTACCTTTATTGGCATGCTTAATTGTGTTGACGTCGAGATACACCTTGTTGTCAATGTTGCCCGTGTGATAGCTGTGACGATTCGTACGCACTGCATAGCGTTGACGTTAGGGTATGGAGATTATACTTCCCACACAACGAATTATCTATGGGCTGTATTTATGTGTAGCGTACTTTACAAATATCTGCTCTTGGATGGTAATATGTAGATGAAGCACTTATCACATTACATCATATTTGAAAATTACACTCATTACGTATATATAGCATAGTTTGTTGCCCTTCTCAGATGATGATACATTTTGTAGTAATCATATTTATAATTAATATAAGTTGTACGTAGGAAAGTTTATTAGTTTTAAAGGTCAAGGTCGTAACCTAGTATACGATATAAATTGTTTTCCATCAAATAGTATTATAAAGTCAGTATGTAGCATTTATATTGACAAAAACAATAATAAAATTAATTTATACTAGTTAAGTCATACAGTATAATTCAACTAATGCAATATATAGTGGATACATGCTACATAATCGTAAAAAACAAGATTAGAGATTAACCGGAACATGGTAGTGCGCATGTTCAAGTTAATGGCGGAATGTTCGAATGCCAGAAGTAAAGGCGTTTTATTGTTATTATTTAATGTACGTTGTGTCATAAGATCCCACTTGCAGTTGAAATAATGTTTAAGCATAATTAATCAAGCACCACAATAGCTCGTAATCTGTGCCTAACGTCCAATGTAGATCATGATACTAGTATTTAGATTCGAATTTATTGAAAATGGAACCAAATTTTCAGAAACTGAAATGTGTAAACAATCACAATGTTGAATGTTGGAGCGCACTTTTCAGGGAGTTAAACGCCATACAGACCGATCTATCGATGTAGGCCATGTGGTGTAAATGCTACGCTGATATATATGTACACAATGACAATATATTTAAAGAGTTGAAGTCCACATAGCCGAATATATTGCGTGTCATTTTACTAATAAATTCCATTGACTAACAACTGTAATTTTCTATTACAGTGAAATAGAATGGAAATATTTAAAGAAAATATGGAAATCCAGGGGTAAGCATTATTGCAGTTCCTTGCCTTTACCATATTTACCAAGTTACTGGTAGTTACACTTTACTGCGATAGTTTAATATCATTGGCTTTATACTAGTCTAGGCTGATAGTTACCGTAGGCCTATGGGTGAGCTATTCCTGCTGCGATGTATAACATGAATACATACAATTTTGTTGTTATAACTTGTGCATAGTAATCATGGTAATATTTTTATAGTATGGTACTGGTTATCATGGTTATACATTTAATGTTTATTACTATTAGCAAATTTGTTTTGAATTAGTGTTTGAGCTAGTATTTTAGTCTTTGAACCATATGTCACATTTTAAATTTAATATTTTTGTTCCTCCTTTTATAGTATGGACACGGAAGAGAATGTGAAAACCCACACGTAAGAAAGCCATTATCATAATTATCATTGTCCATTTCTAATTTATTAATGTTGTTATGTACGGTAGTTAATAATTAACCTTGCGCAGCTGTCAATCTCCCAGGTAGTGATTATACCCATCGGCCAATCAGAATACAGGTACACTCAAAGCTGGGAATAACTTGATTAGCCACGTGGCAGATGTCCGACAAACAACATATTGCAAGACTAGCATAATGAAGGTGACAACTTTGTATTAATGACATCGTGAAACCATGTTGTGGAAGAAATGCCAAAATGAATGTTCTGTATTGACCCGATCGTCTGTTTGCACGATTAGCACGTGGAAAAGTTTGCCGGACATTTCGAGGGGGGCTTGGCTAGCGTAAGGTCAATTTGAAATACAGGTTCAGACTCAGGCTACATGTATTATTTTATTGTCATAATGTGAGTAGACATTGAAGATAATGTTATTTGAATTTAGTAGTAATTAATATGAAATATTGAGGGATATTTGACTTGGAAATAATAGTAATACTACCGGTAAATATAACATAACTAATAAGTATACTAGTACACATGTATGGACCAGACTTTCAATATAATTTTATCTCTTTAACCATTTTAACAGGAAGAAGAAATCTTTCAACAGACGATCTTCAGTGAGTATCACTTAAAGTCTTTACTGAAAGTTACTTGTTTATTTGTTTTCATGTAAGTGGTTAGATGGAATAAAGACAGAAAGTTGGAATTTAAAGTTTGATATATATGATAATGATATATGAATGAGCTTAATAATTAGAGCTATGAAAAGCAGCAGGGCATTTATTTATAGCTTAGCGGTCAATTTTCAGATCCGTAGATTTGAACACTTCCTGGTAGCCTATTCTTGTAACATTCTTACAAACATTCTTAGCTTAAGAGTAGTTTGTAGCCATACTGTAATAATTGCTAAGATTGTTTTACAATCGTAAGAACATTTTGAGAATATGCCCCCTGGAGAACTTGCATCTTTATTTCGTTAACTTACCATTCTGATCGGATTCACTGTCTATACTATGGCAGTGCATATCATCCTTGCTTCATCCATACCCGACAGTGCTGGCAGGTTTACTGCATCAGTCAGTGTTACAGGGGTTGCAGGTTGCCTGTGAAATAATTTTGACAGTTGATCTAAACCAGGGTTCGCAATTGAACACTAGTCCGTGCCATTTCTCCCAATGCTTAAAGGTATAAGGGCGAGTACAAATTCATAACATTTGTTATTTGTATCACTATTCAGGCGGGTACGATTTAAAGTTAGTTTCTATCGCTGTAAACCCAGTTCTCCTACAAAACATGGGAACTTATAACATTGGTTATTACTTACAGCTGTAACCATGTAGTCCAGTCAAAATAGCATTTCACCCGGGACAAATTGCAACAGAAATGATTTTAGTGGCACACGCATCAGAATTGT
>JAVCKZ010057589.1:0-16160 GCA_034780755.1 Lepetodrilus elevatus | reverse complement strand
CCGTAACCTAGAAAATACAATTGGTATAGAAGCTTTCTTTAAATCACTAAATGCAGAATAATATCCTCTATGACATAAGGATCTGCTTTGGGGGGGAAATGATTATTAGCAATGTTTACTATTATTATACACTAAACGACAATGTTTAGCCAACGGAAGTTGTCGCGAGTGGGTTTGAAAGTTTTCTCGCGAGACTGGGACAGCTCCTATTGAAAATGTCCAATTCACATCATTCAGCATACTAGTAAACGTCTCCAATCGAAGATTATATCGCTTAGCGGTAAAACTACAGGAAATCCACAAAGAGATAAACACCGAGACCAAGACCAAAATGGATGATGAACAAATAAATATACTTTAATCTAAATCCTTTTAATAGATATTTCACATTTTAAGTACATGAAATAAAAACAAAACATCTGAAAAGGTCAGCGAGATATATGTATACAGCAATAACGTATTGGTACAGTTCATTTAAACAGGAACTGACTATAAAATATGGACTACTATATCAGTAGGTAAATATTTAATTACAATATACTTAGAAGTTTAGTACATAGGTAGGTAGTTAATTTACACTTCTACTGTAGCAAAATACAAGCCAACCTATAAATTAATATAGCATTCATTTCTCAATATTTCAATCAACAGTACACAGACAATACCTATCTCACTGACATTCACACATTGTTTTAACTGGTTATCCAAATACATATCTGCTAGTACTACTTGTATGCACTAATAGTTGCTTAACATTCAAACTATGATGTATCCCTTTTACAACACGTCCAAGATGTGCACTATTAATCATTATTACGCAGGCCAATTATCAGTAAGTGTGCTGATTGGATTCCTTCTCAACACCCTGGGGATCATAAAGCCCATGTTACCGTGTCAAGCACTATATGGTTAGCATTAACACATTTTCTTCTCGTCCTACCGGGTACCCATTTCCTGCTGGGTGAATAGTAGCATTATCTACTTGCCTGGGGTGAAACTATTAGTGAGCAGCCTGTGTCCTCTGTGGGGCAGCAACGAATCCTTATAATATCAGGTCCTCGTTCACCCACTCACGCACTAGGCGAGACCGATTGAGCTGAATTGTTAGCCTGGGCGGTATCCGTGTATGTAATGTACACGACCAAGTGTCCCAATCAAAGTTGAAGCTAAATCAATCATAAAATCAATCAAAATATACATTTATAAAACGCCGGTATCTAGCCAGAAATGTTCAAAACAACGGCGATTGGAACATTGAAAGCAGCAGTCAAATATTAATTGGAACATGGAAAATACGTTTCTGCCATTTTGTGCATATTTAGTGATTTTGGTACCGAAATCACCTAATCACTACGAAACTCACAGCAAGTAATAGATATCGTGTGCTATAACGACATGTTTAAAAAAGGTATCCGCACTACCAGTGTTTTATTTTAGAAAGAAAACATTCCAAAGTGGAGTTTGTAACGCCCAAACATGCTCGAAGAAGAGTTTCTGGCGTCTAAATGTACCTCAACTTTGTAATGTTGTTAAATATCCACTGGATGGTATGGGTTGTTTAATATGCTGCATCATGGGCTCTATCAACTTAAAAAAAATATTGTTTACCAACAACCTGTTCAGAACGCGTGTATTTAGAGGTCAATGAGACATGCATTAAGGGGACTGTCGTATTTGACTGAAAATCAATTTTAAAAAAAATAATAATAAGTGAAATAATCTTGAAAGCGGTTCTAATTCCCCATTTTAAAAATAAATCGTTACAAATTGCAAAAGTTTGACCTTTGCCTTTCTAGATTGTTCACAATGTTTTGTCTTGTCATTGTTGTGTCTTAAGTGGGTTTGCAATTTATCATATCATTAACTTTCTATCTCTCAGACTGCATACCCCAGCCCCACGATTAAGAAACATTTTGAGTGCGATTTCACACTCAAGCTCAAATTCTATGGGGATTTGTTAACAAGTCTTCGAGTCGAGTATGAAATCGTACTCGTGGAATGTTTTGTCATCTCTAATCCCGGTAGTTAACTCTTTCTCTTCTAGTGTGTATTGTCAGCGTGTTCTGAGCCGTCAACAACATGGCTAGTGGCCTCGGTGATGACTCACTTCTTAATGGATTGGAGGAAACGTGATCTTTTCTAGATCAAAAGATGCAATCATTGCGCTAGAATATATTATTGATAAGTGAAATTGCTGGATTAATTGAAAAATAATTTCTCCTTAGTTCATCTCCATGGCAGAAAGCTTTTAAGGAATCGTTGTCATGGTTAATGTATTTTTTTATTGCCACGATGTTGACGTATTGTTAAAGTATATATACTGATGTGCATGATGTATTAAGTCCGTATTTCTCCGTTCTGTTATATATATATGAGATGTTTAAGTAGGTAGATAGTTATTATTTTATGCAAACTGTTTCAAAAATTCATTTCATCAGATATAATATTACGCTCAGCTGCGCAGATGGATCACTTTCACAAAAGAGTATCATGAGCAGGTGGTAGCACTATAATAGAATGTTTGGACTTCGGAGTCAAAGGTTCCAGGTTCAAATCCCATCCCAATGTTCGCGAAAGTTACCTTTATGACGTGATATTGATAGGATGCACTGACTGTAGAGTGGCAATGTAGTTGTCATCCTTGGTCTGTCAGTACCAGCTGATGCTCGCAGGTTTACTGCAACATTCAGTGCTATGGCTGTTGCGGGTTTCCTCCTGACCTAAACTGACAAGCCGTGATATTAGTGAAAGAATCTTGAAAGCAGCTCTATATTAAACCCATTTTTTTTATGAATAATTTTCGAACGCCAGGGAAAAGGATATTCTGATATTTCTGGATATATGGAATCCTATATGCAATAATGATTACACAGTTGTCATATTACGCTTTATGTAACTTGTAATCAACGCAGTGTGACATATATTGTGTATGAACCCGTAATTATGGTTATGAGAACATGTATCACACGTTCATCTCTCATGTCAACGAGTTGTTGACACGATGTTGGTATACTCCTTAGTGTGACTCATACATGAAGGTCTTCAGTTTAGCAAAATGCACAAAAGCTAGTAAAGTTTAGAGTCAGTACCCGTAGCTCTAGTTGCTGTTTTTGACTTCAGAATTGATTCTGGAAAGTATTTTGCAATGAGAGCCGTTATTGGTGCGTCCAGATATCTCTGATACCCAAGTCTGCGTGTGTGAGGTTGGGCTATGACTGTTGTCATGGTAGTAGCGGTGTGTATCATGTGACTGTCGCATACTTATGTGTGGATAGGTGACCAGATACAGTTGTTTGTATAAAATAATTATGATAGTTTTCCATGGCGATGTTTATCTCAATTCCTATGGATATTATTCCACAAAAATTGTGATAGAAATATTTTATAATTTTAATATAGTAACAGATTTGTGTATGAAATAATTTGTATTTTGTGATATTTATCTTGATTCAAATGAACCTTAAACCACAAAAATTGTCAGTGGAAATGTGAAATTGCACAATAGGATGAGTTCTGTACCATGACAATACAGTTATCATCCTTACAGTACTAGCCTGTGCTTGCAGGTTTACTGCAACTTTCAGTGCTATGGATGTTGCGGGTTTCCTCCTGCCGTAAACTGATAGAAGTGAAAGAATCTTGAAAGCAGCTCTAAACCACAATTTAAATTTTTTAATATTTTTTTTTATATATTTTTTATTTTATTTTTTTTATTTCGTTTTAAGCAGTCATTAGATAATGGGCGGCCATAAAATGACTGACTATAACTTATAGGCACATACATAACAGTAGCATGTAGAATTTAGCAGTAGAATTGCATGAATTCACTAGGAAGTCCATGTTAAACCACTGAACTGTTGTCACTGATTAGAACCATTACCAGAGTTACCCGATATAGCATTCATTCCAATTAGTCCAGCTCGCGGAACAAACAAGAGTATCTTAGACAGAGTATCTTAACGAGGGTCCCCTTAACGAGAACACGTTAACGAGAACACCTTAATGAGACCATCGTAAATTCCGTCCTTAAACCGTCGCTTTTCTATCGACCCCCTTCCTACCTTTACCTCATCGCACTTGATGAATATATCGCAAATGAGAATTACGCAATTTACTTTCGAAAATTGCCCATTTGCAGCAAAGACGAATCGGAGATGCTCACCATTTATGAATAAATCGCAAATGAGAATTACACAATTTGCTTTTGAAATTGGCCATCTGCAGCAAAGACGAATCGGAGACGGTCATCATCATCATCGTCTTTTCAATAATTGATACATTCATGTCATCAGCTTTCCTTTCATGTTATTACTTATCTCTGGGCTTAACGGCCAAACGTGTGGAACACCTGCCATAGAGTCGCTACCATTTACCTAGGTTAGAGCTGTTCGTGTCTACGGCCGTCTAATGGCTCCTATTTGTGATGACGGCGAAGGAAGAGAAACCCGGGATCAATATGTTTCCACTGTTAGATGTTTATTACTCAAAATTGGAGTCCGCTGGAAGACATATATGGATCCGGGGAGGGATTCTGTCAAGACGTTTAGGTATCATTGGTGAATAATGTACGGCTGGCGAACAGAATACTTAGCTTTGCCTCCCTCCTCACCCCTTGCTCTCCCCCACCCCCCAGAGAATTGATCAGGTGGGAGGGAATTGTGTCAACGGCGTCTGTTGCTATTTCGGAGATGATTGCGGATTTAATGTTTGAATATTTAGCGCTGTGCTGATCGTGCAAGTAGTTAGCCTAGGAGGCCATCAGCTGCTTCAATATTTTATTATTTGTATCTTCTGTACGTGGTTAATTTTGTGTCATTCAACGTTTTTTTCACTTTATGTTGGTTATTAAAATCTTTTATGTAGTTCGATCATCACATATGGGTGAAAGATTCCTGCAGCGATGTTAAACTCCATCATCACACTATGTAGTTGGAAATAGCACTTTCATATTTTTATGTATTGCCCTTTGTTCATTTATGCTTTCTGAACATGTTGTTTTTCTAGTGAATTTGTGACTTTTAAGATATTATTTTTTGTATTATTCTTAGAATGGCATGATACTGGAATAATATAATTCAAGCATTAAATTTAATATTATAATATTGAGTGGACTCCCATTTAGAGTATATTGCATGAATGAATCTGGAAATTATTATTTAAAATTGTGACCTATATTACATTTTATATTTCATCAATAAATTATTACATCGTATATCATGTATATGATGGAATCAAATTTGTCACGTTTAACTAATATAAACCTCCGCCCATATCCTGGGAATGACTACTTGTAAACACTTAAACTTGAGTGTAGTGACACATTTCCAAGTACATTCTTAGTTTGTAAAAATACTTCCAGAAATTAGTGGCTGTTGAATTAAAATATAGCAGTTGAAACACATTCAATCATAAGTAGTTGGCAAATGGGTGAAAGATTCCCGCTGTGACATAAAACAATAATTCACTCGCTCACTACTGACAATACCACCGCAGCAACGTTAAACTCCATATTCACTCGCTCACTACTGACAATACTTCCGCAGCAACGTTAAACTCCATATCACTCACTCACTACTGACAATACATTTTATTGGGTTGGGTTGTATACAGTAATTTTAACAGGTTTGAGTTGCAGACATATGCCATTTCATACAGTCTACAGACGAACCCAGATGTTTTGCTAATCGTTAAGACACCTGCAACAAATAAATTATGTACAGTATTCTTTTATCTCTTTCTAATTCTGAGTTATTCTATCTTGGCCAACAGATGTGAATCGCACATGACAACACTGAAACTTTCTCCACAGATCTCGAGGAGTAAAATTGCCACATTGTCTCGGTGTGAAATGTGTCAGTTTTCAT
Organism: Lepetodrilus elevatus; assembly: GCA_034780755.1. NCBI lineage: Eukaryota > Metazoa > Mollusca > Gastropoda > Lepetellida > Lepetodrilidae > Lepetodrilus > Lepetodrilus elevatus. The sequence goes on along the minus strand of JAVCKZ010057589.1, from coordinate 10,296 downwards.
CGATTTTCGATTGGTCCTGCATCCTCTCATGAAATTCTCATGAATATTCATGACTTTTGCAGCTGATGCCATGCTAATTTGGTGTCTTTTTCCCAAGGGTTTTATTACAGAAGGTTATTAAAGGTTGGTTAACATGGCTACACACAAAATCAGAAATATTCCAAATCTGTAAGGATTTCAATAATGATGAACATTGTTAACCTTCTCCCTGCTGGATTAGGTACAGGTACAGCTCTTAGGGGCATCTCCGGTTTGCCTTCAGCATGGAGAGGGTTAACACCATTTTCAAATATATCGTGCAAACCTTGGATGGTCACTTTAAATTTTACAATCATATTTTATTTTGCATATTAGATCATTAATTTAGATGATTTACGGTAAGCTAAATTTTACAAAATCCAATATCGGTAAATAAAGCAATATGTCCTATTTTTCATGTTCTTGTAACTGTGCTTTTTGAAAATAATAGGAATGGACTTTATTTTACATAGGCATCCATTGTTCGAAGTGCAATAAAAAAAAGTAGCAATCTTGATTTTTCATTTGTCAATAGAAAATATTCGTCTTGCGATGGGGATAGGAAATATTTTGTTCGAACACATGTTGTGGTTTTAGTTTGAGTTGAGTGGAGTATCTGTAAGATGACATAGCATATCTTCACAGTAATAGGGGTATGTCAGTACATCAGCTGTCAATGGTGTGTAACATTATGCTATGTGAACAATGAGTTCACTGACCGCAACTATTGATATGTTCGCCAACCCCCAGGGATTTAGTAAACTTTTGACATACATTGTATGAGTTGACAGGACCAAGTTTATGAATCATCTGTCATATAAAGGAGAATTATAACAAATAGAAAAGGAAACTTTATTTAACGTCGGATATCTAAATAACAAAGAAGTTAGTTTTCCCCGATAAATAAACTATGACATACATCTCAGGAATGTATTAACCCACTCCCTGCTGAAGGCAAATGGAAATGCCCGAAATAGCTGTGTCTGTCTAATCCAGCAGGGAGAGGGTTAATATGGTACATGTCCATTGGTATCAGATTCAGAAGCGTGTACCGGTATCTTTTTATGTATTACTTGAAGACACACATTCTGTAGTTCAATCTACTAAACTATTAACCCTTAGGCAGCCACTTCAATTAATTAGACTTTTTACAAACCCAGCTCCTTGTAGCAATATATAGCTAGAGGGGGATACAGGGTTGTGTAAAAATAGAAAGTACACAGGGCGTTTCAACGTTACTTTTTTTACCTTGCGTGTTCATGGAAGGGGTAAAAACATAATAAATGTAATAATATAGTAATATGTACTTGAGTGTACACTCGTAAGTTGCATGTGTGCATACATATGCATGCAGATGCACACACTTGAGCACATGCATGCACATAAACACACATTCACACTGTGATACACACACACACACACACACACACACAAAAGAGAGACACACACACACAAAAGAGAGAGAGACACACACACACACTGTGACACACACACACACAAAAGAGACACACACACACACACACACACACACTGTGACACACATACACACTGTTACACACACACACACACACACACACACAAAAGAGACACACATTTGTTTTTATATTTTATTGTAAATGCTTAAAAATCATCCCTATTTATCCGGTTAACCTGCATTATCATCCTCTATGTTCTAGGAGGATGCCAGGCAGTTCTTCGCGCTCTCCAGCAGCGCTGACGAGGGCGAACTCCCAACGGAGGTGGCGTCGCTCATGAAGAGGCTGTGGCGTGACCTCGGCGTGCAGGAATGTTTCAGTCGCTCACGAGAGTACCAGCTCAACGATTCCGCCGAATAGTGAGTTGCAGAGACTGGACAGAGCCCTAGTTTACATATATACTACTCAAAATTTACTAACGTATATACAGGGATGAGAATCTTCCGCATATTTTAAGGCTCTAAAACCTGGCCGCAAGATTATGAAACATTTTGAGTATGATTTTGTATTCACGCTAATAATTTATATAGGCAGTGAATAAACTTTTCAGTTGAATATTGTACTCAAGAAGGTTTCGTAATCTGGTCATTTTGAATTCAGGTTTCATGTAGTTACGTAGATACTTTCCTATAACTGGTTAAATAACACTGTCATGATCATTCCTGAATGCTAATTAACATTCTCGTTGAATATTTTACTGCATACTCTTGTTTACTTTAATATATTCATTCTAACTCGGATTACGAAAAATCATTTTTTTACAATGATGACAGACATTTATGTTCATTATTAATGTAAACTATACATTTCGTTTCAATATTTATAGAAACTTTGCGATTTAATGATCAAGTCTTGCTGGTGATATTAATCATATGTAACCATGATTGTTGTACGTCAAAGTTGGACGCTAATGAGAGGATATGCCATGGTTGATATCACTTGACATATCTAGTTCAACGTTATGGATAAATCTGTAAATACACCATAACAACTTCCTTAGATTATATTATATTTATAAGTACGTTTTTAGAGCAATACGCTAAATAATTCCAGTTATTTGCCATACCTGCAAATGGAAATGTGGAAAATATTTCTTGTTTTTCAGTACCTGAAATATTGACACCTAAGTTTTGATATATTAATTATAATTTAATATTGTCAAGTGAATCAGTGGCAGTCATTTGTTTAATAATATTTATAAATATCAATGTAAAAAATATACTGAAACTATTAACTTCGAAAGACTAATCTAAGGGGAATAACTCAATGCTCTGAAGGTAGTTGTTCTCGATGAGGGGCCAAAGTTATTTTAATTATTATTAAAATTATTATACATGAAGTATTGTATTCCACAGTTATAGGGAATCGATTAAATGCTAATTCATTTTAAATTCTTGTGTACAATGCACCAAACATTTTGTTTTTAAAAAAATAATGTTTAATGTAAATTTGGAATGCTACAAATGTAATGTTGTTCGTTTCAGCTACCTGAATGCTTTAGACAGAATTTCACACGCGGCCTACATCCCCACAGAACAGGACGTACTACGTACGCGAGTCAAAACTACCGGCATTGTCGAAACCCACTTCACATTCAAAGATTTACATTTCAAGTAAGTTTTACATTATTTTGGTAATTTTAGTTTTATGTTAACGTATATCATTATATTAGGTACCGTATGGCAATTTTCCACTGATCTGTGGAAATGTATTTGTCCAGGGTTCGATTTATTTGCCATGTACGTGACTTGGGGACTGCAGACCCCGGGCTTGTTTTTCGCAGAAATTACAATTGCAATGCCTGTAATATATATCCATATTTTGAGGAAGTTTTTCACTTGTGTATCAATTGTTATTTAATTTTTATAATTTCTCTAGAATGTTTGATGTGGGAGGTCAGAGGTCGGAGAGGAAAAAGTGGATCCATTGTTTTGAGGGTGTGACTGCAATCATCTTCATTGTGGCCATGAGCGAGTACGACCTGACGTTAGCAGAGGACCAAGAAATGGTACGTGTGGTGTTGCATGATTATCGTAGTGTTGAAAAGGATGTATAAGTGCATACATGTCATTATATTTTATGTAATTAATTTTTATAGTGTGTGTGTGCATATGTTGGCAAATGTTAACCCCACAAGCTAAATAAAATTTTAAGTGATTTCTCCCTTTTGAAGTTCCATGCCTCCACAATTTACAAAACCTTTTTTTTAGTACAATTTTATGCTCAACTCAATGTTTGAGCTTGAGCATGAAATGGCTCAAATATTTCATGATTTTGGGATCATTGCAAATGGGTGAAAGATTCCTGCAGCAACATTGAACTCCACTAATGATCTCGAGGCCAGTAGGGTTTATGTGGTAGGAGTTTTGTTTCTATTATCAAAACAACATGACAATATTTGCGTTGTTTTTCTCCTCAGAATCGAATGATGGAGAGCATGAAGCTGTTTGACTCCATCTGTAACAACAAGTGGTTCACCGACACCTCCATCATCCTCTTCCTCAACAAGAAGGACTTGTTTGAGGAGAAGATCAAGAAGTCTGCGCTGACCATCTGCTTCCCAGAGTTCACAGGTGGGAGGGGAGATAACTCATTCAAAATTAAACAGCAGTGGTGCGTTCAAGATAGAATACAAGTATTCTGGTGTAGTGTATTGCATGTATTCTATCTTGAACGGGTTAGTAGGAAAATTACAGGAAATCTATTTGCGCATACGTCCAGTCCGTTCCCTTCATGCTTTGCGTTTTCCTACAAAACACTACGGCCCTGAAAAGTATTAACGCGTATTGCTACACGTGCTGGCTGAACAGCTTCTGTAGCAATACATAGCAATACATACATATCAATATCATTGTATTCTAGCTTGAACGCACCCCAGCTCTCTTAAAACCAGTGGGACATGCGGAAAATGTAGCTTGTTTGCTTGATATACTTGTGCATACAAATGAAATGTACATACTTTCAGGTAAAATAGGTGTGATCATGAAGTACACATGATGTCAGCTAGCCGTGAAGTTATCATTGAAAATCATTAGTCAAATGTTACGGTAGTTGCTTCTATGTGAACGTTAATCCACACATTGGAAATATTGGAAAATATGTACAAATTTAATGGAAATTTCAGGAGCTGCTCTTTTCTAGATGTTCTGTCTGTACTTTCTGTCCGATGCATGCACAGTTACACTGTGAAGTGTTGATCCTTTGTAACTGTGCATGCGTCGGACATGAAGTACAGACAGAACAGCTAGAAAGGAGCAGCCTCTCAATATTTTTTACATGCTGTACTGAGAAATGGACTTTACAGAATTCTGAATGGTTCCGTGTGTTTTCAGGCACCAACAACTATGAAGAGGCAGCAGCTTACATTCAGCTCCAGTTCGAGAACTTGAACAAGAGGAAGGACACGAAGGAGATCTACACGCACTTCACGTGCGCGACGGACACGAACAACGTGCAGTTTGTGTTTGATGCAGTCACAGACGTCATCATCAAGAATAACCTCAAGGATTGTGGTCTCTTTTAAAAAATGTGGAAGTGAGTTACCTCCCTTTTTGTACATGAATGGTCTCCCTTTCTGTGTATCGTCGCAAATGGGTGAAAGATTCCCGCAGCAACGTTAAGCTCCATACTCACTCACTCACTCACTCACCCTTTCTGTGTGTCATGTTCATAAATGTAGTCAAAAGTGATTGAGGATATTTTGGAGCCTAATTTGTTTGAAAAAATTGATTAAGAAATATTTCCATGTGATCCTTTCCATTATATTTTTATTAATCGTTAGACACGTACATTTTTACATACAGGTTAGCTCTAGCAATCTTGGAATATGACTTGCCTGTTAGATTTAATTTATTTATTTATTTATTTATTTTAATTTTATATTTTCAGCTTCTTGTCATGATGTGAAGTGTTGTGTTGGTGTGATCTTGGCCGACATTAGATGTGTCTTTTACGTGGAATTCCGACACTCATGAAAACATCTCATCCTTCCCTGGATGGACAAACTGTATGGCTTGCCAAGAGGAGAGGCATTACCATATTCCACACACAACATTTGTGTACTCGTATTCCCCGAATCCTGAAAGCATTCGTTACTTGTTGATATTTTATAGTGGAGACCTGAAAATATCTTAATATTACATGCATACAAGTCTCCTGTATCATGTATAAAAGCGAATATCTCTGACGTGTAATATACTGAATATGAGGTGTCTCTCGAGAAAGCAGAAACATTTTTCCTCACAACTGCTGATTATCAAAATCAAAGATTTATGAATGTGAATTTCTGAAAAGTAGCAATTTATGCAGATTGTGTATAAACAGAGATTAGAAATGTTCAGTGATTGATTCGACAGCATGTCTAAGGGCTTTATTTTGGACAGTGATACTTTCGAAAATGATATTATTCGCAATACATGTATTCAAAATATATTGAATCGCCTATTACCCCGTTGAGTCATATCTATTGTGCAAATATGAATGCCTGTCGATGCTAAATGTTCTCGTGGGTTTTTTCTGTCTGTAAATACAATCTAAATTTGTGCTTTGTCTGAGAAGAAATCTGTTTACCCCTCTGCAGGGTAGAATGGAAATCATGTACAGTTGCTCCGTGTATTCCGTGTCTGGATATGAAGGTCTAAATGTTGCTTTGGTACGGTACATGTATCTGTAAATATCGATTGTGAATGAAATATATTTTATCACTGACCAGTATCATATTCAAGTAATATTTTCAAGGCATTGTTGCCAGGAAACCGAGTAGAAAATCAAGAATTACATCTGTGAAAGTTGTGTGGGAAATGTTATATTTTCCTATTGCAGGGTGTAATTAGTATTAGTATTTTCATTTCAAAAGTCATCATTTTGATATTTATTTATGATTCTGACTAAAAATAATTTTATACTTTATTGTAATACCGGTATCTGATGATCGTGCCTATTTTGATTGAACATATACGGGGCAATTTATATTCTGATTTACATTTTTCAGATTCATTTAGATCTGAGTTTTGTGTTCAGAAATGTTCTTTTGAGATCATATTTATATTTTCAGCATTGCTCTATCCTCAAGTTATTCATAAACAAAATGCAGTGAACTTGTCTTTATATTGAAGAATTAATTTAACATGGATCTCTGTGTTAAATTGTGAACATTTTACAGGGCTTCAATAAATAAAATATCTAAAAGAAAACCAAACATCAAAATAATGTACCGGGTAAGCTTACTTTTTCATGCCAATGTATATCATAAATATGCTACTACCCAGTGAACTCATCATGACAACTAGCATTTAGATCATGTTTTTATGATGGACAGAAACATTTTCTAAAGTCAAGATCTGACAATATTATGACATATTATTTGACAACCTAAGTATTTCCATGGATATCTGATAATATTATGCCACTTAACTTTTTTTTCAAGGCGATCAGATGAATATATTCAATATTGTTGAGCACCATCAAAATTAATAATATCTTAATTATTTTTAATTAATTCACTGACAATTTTTTTTACTTCTTCGTCTTTAACACACATATAGTAAAATAATTAATTGCTTTATCATCGCAAATGGGTGAAATATTTCCGCAGCGACGTTAAACTCCATATTCACTCATTCATTCACTGACAAATTAGTATGAATTCTTTGTCCATTGTGACAAACTTTCCCTGGAATATATTTTGATGAACATCATGCCTTAACATTGTTTGTATACATCAATTTTATTTGTTGTAAGCATCAATTTTATAATTAGCTGCTAAGAAGCGAACAAAATGTTACCATGTCGTTGATTACCTGTTTATGTAAATATATCTGTTTTGTATGCATAAGTGCAGCTTTGTATATTCGCCCCAACTCAGTTTTGACCAATTGACTGAACATTTCAATACATTTTGGAAATCAAACCTCATCTAGATCATTGGAATGATTTTGAAATATTTCTTTCGAAATCATACGAAAAATTATATAAATTTATTTTTAGATTTTGTTATATTGATAATGTATTTAATTAAAATTTTGTGACGAAATTAAATTTAACATAACCTCATCTGCATGGACATTGTTAATGTTATCGCCTCCGTTTGATCTTCCATTGTAAATTGCTTGTTATATTTTATGAAGAGCATGTGTACGTATTTGATTATTTGCAGGCAACGTTGAATGTTATATTTGAATTGCCGCAATTATGTTGTCACATTTTTCAACCACAATATTTTTAACAATTTCTTATGTATTTATCCGTAGACAAAATAAAAACATCTTTCGGCAGTCGATGACTAAAGGAGAGCTAAAGCTATTTTGCTTCCACTTTACAACGGCCAAAAACAAACACGTATGTCAAATTCATCGTGGTTCTATATATTGTTATGAGAGCATACATTTGGGCCAAATTATTTTATATTTTATGTCTTTGTTGTTGAGTTTTGTAAGATAACGCTGTGATTGCGGTTTGTCAAAATCTATAAATCAAACTTCTGTAAGATCAAATTGAATTGGATACCGTAATTACTCTAATTATTCGAACCCTCTAATAGTTTGAACACCTAAATCTAAATATACGAACATGACCATTTTTTGAAAATTACGGTCATTACAGTAGACCTCGCATATACCGGCCTCGTATAAACTGGACACTCGCCTATATCGGACTGAATCTGAAGTCCCGGTCCTGTCTAACGCAATTACGACATATGCGTATAACGGACAAAAATAGCCGGTTCCAATGAGTAGTTGTATGTGAGGTCTACTGTACCTGCAAACATGGATTTGGCGAAGTCACCTTTGTGATCAATCAAGGTAATGATTCTATCACTAGGTGACCATTGTAGGTTGCATAGATTAAACTTTGCACAATCTGTAAATCCCAAACTTAATCTTGTGTCCAACATTATGATGATTGTATGTATCATAGATGTCTGAGCTTTTATCGCAATTTCATAAATCTAATTAAAATTATTTCTCAAGATCCTGTATGCACAACTCTATTATATGAGATTCGTAGCATACAGGGATAATTCAGATTTAATTTTAAATTAGATCGGAATATTTCTGATCCGGTTGAAATTCATTTCTTTTTGTATCATTGAACATGTACATTGTTTTCACTGCATCAACTTGAACATCTACTCAAATATTGAAAAACTTTACACTTTCAAAACTCTTATTCCTCTATACCTCTCTATTCTATTTATTTCGTCTTTGCAGTCAAATCGTGCCATTTCGCTATGTATTGTTCGTCTGACAGATGTAATGTGTCATGTATTGTAATGCTTGTTGATAGAGAAATAAATTTTAGATAACAATGATTGCAAGAGTGTTGTCGTTTTTGAACAAATATCAAACCAAGTGGACGGGTTGTAGCACTATGGTAAAACATTGGACTTTGGCGCCAAAGGCTCTTTGTTCAAATCCCTTCACAGGAGCCCGGCATCAATGTTTGCAAAAGTTACCTTTCCATGTGATGATAGGAGGTATGCTGTTTTTATATCATGAGAATGCAGTTATTGTCCTTGTGAATATTGGGTTCCCAGGGTCTTTGGCTCTTAAGTCAAAATGTTCTACCATTGGAAACTTCATGTATTTTCAGACATGAAAGACATCATTGTAGGCTCCTGCAGATGTATTGCAGGTAGGCAAGATCATATCCTCATGCAGATACGTAGCTCATGCAGCATAAGACAGACAGCCGTTTTATTCAGGGATTGATTACATGGCACAGTGATCCGCATAGACAAGATTGTTACGTTCATGCCGTTGCAATGCAGCATAGACGAGATTGTAGGCAGGTGTAGGCCTAGTTAGTTATGTACCTTGCAATATAGACAAGATCGTAAGCGCATACAGCAACGACAAGATCATAGGTTCATGTAGGCCATGTAGGTATTACACCACCAAATACTTCTCCATAGGCCACAATGGTAGCGTTTGGATTGATGTAATCTTTAGGAAGGAAAGCACAATACCTGACCACACATGACGTAACAATTCATCGTCTGCAGAGTGTGGAAACACACAAATGAAAATGTTCTACAGGCGTGTGTGTTCTAAACACTCACAGGAAGTGGGTCACCCTGGTTTCGCAGACATTGGATAACTCTGAATTTCACAGATAGTGGGCTCAGATCAATGGATCAATTATAAACCTGGAATGATTTTAGAAAACCAGACAAATTATCCACATAAAATGACGTGTTTCAAACATTTCAAGCAATAACTGGCTTGCAAATTTACATAACCGTGGCTCAATGTTATGTACGTTCGACCGGTGTACGACTAGTTCCAGTGCTATGGTAGAGTATTACCTATAGGCCTATTGAAATAGGGGGTAGGGATAACAAATTCAAGTTTAAACTAACTTGTAACCGGTCAATCAAAATGAAAATTAGCACAAAGCAGGAAAGCTGATTAACCTTTCCTTCCATCTATCGAAACACTTAATTTGATGACATCATCATCATTAAATCCAAGATGGCGCCCATTTTAGCTGAGAAAACGAAAATATTAGTCCATAGCCATGAATGAACCCAGAACCTCTTTACGTGGTATCACTTTATTGAGGGGATTGTCTTCAATGAGAATTTACATGTTACAAATATGAAAGTTGGGTTGCGCCACTTTTTACAGATGGCCGTCAAACTGAATAGAATTTTCACATATTTACTGTCTGTGAAGCTTCATAGAGACTTAATTTTGAGGTCTATACCCACATTTTCAGGGACAAAGTACCCTTTAATATCAGTTGTTCAAGTAAGTTGAGCATACATCTTGATTTTCAACATGGCCGCCATTAAAAATATATA
>JAVCKZ010057567.1:0-16165 GCA_034780755.1 Lepetodrilus elevatus | reverse complement strand
GACGCCATTTTGTAAATAAACGCAAGGTCGTCAAGGGCGGATAACTCTCACGAGCAGTACAGATTACTTGCGATCTCTGTCGCATCATGTGAGTGCACTTTCGATCCAACCATACAACTGGTCGTACGACCGATCGAATTGGTCTCGTAACTCAATGGCGCTGAACAAACAACAACAAAAAACGCACGCTTTTGAATTGTAGATGTTGCTCAATATAAAATGTATTCATTGTTTATTTATAACATGTTCAAATATATAATAGTTAATCGGCTTGACATGAATAAGTATAATCTAGGATTTATAAGTTTGTTATCGATGTTTGTGGGCGTTAGAATTTGACCCAAATTGACTGTTACTATCATTGTAGGAGACTGGCCCTTATTTCGCCAACATGTCTAGAACAAAGAAATACCTGAATTGGTATACTGTTATTCGTTATTCAAATACGAATTCAATTATATACATACTGTATATCATAGGGTCACCAGGCATATAAGAAGGTTACATCAGAATGAAGACAACCTACCGTCCGAGCGTTCTTTTTGACTATTTGAGCACAATCAATTTAAAGATTTGCTTTCTTACTGTTTGTACCATAATTATTAGACTATTTCATAGTTGATACGTTGTGCTGGGCCAGTAGGCCTATTCATAAAGGGGCTTAAAATCAGTTTTTGAAGATCAAATATATAGCAAAAACTGACTAAGCCCCTTTATGAATACTGGCCCTGGGTATCGTTTCTCGAAGCTATCTTAGCCGCTAATAATGGACCATAGCACTCTCTTAGCAATGCATTAGCTATCAGCAAAGAGAGTGGTATGGTCCCTTAGCGCCTAAGAGAGCTTCGAGAAATGATAACCTGGGGACTAAAAGTCTAAGTACATCAGTAAATAAATAAATCTATTGCCAATCCGACAATCTGATTGGTTCACGTGACCCCAAAACATTGCGTTCATACTTCGATGAACGAAATTATCTTAGGACACAGGTGCTTGATTGACAGTTTACCGGTCGCAGCTAATGTCAATATCAAATAGTATTACGCTGCGCTTGCAAGTTATAATGAGTAAATATACGCTTTTGTTGTTTCAGACTATCAAATGAATGTAACCTCTACCAATTTGTTACGTAATTTATGTACAAGGATTGACTGTCATTTGTTTTACGTTCATCGATGTATGAACGTAAAAACCGATGTGCAAACTTTTGTATGAACCGCTCCGCGTATTCATACAGTTTGCACATCGGTTTTTCCGTTCATATCTCGATTAACTTAAAGAAAATGACAGTCAATCCTTAAATAACAACTTTTGGGTGGATACATCAAGTGTAATACTTAGTATCAGATCGAAATTCATTTGTCCTTTATACAGGTCTATCAACTGTGATAGTATGTCTGTTAAATGTTAAAAACACGTTTTAAGCGTCATTGTACTGGCTGGGGTTCGTACATAGTACATACTGGGATTTGGGTCTGTTTTCACGAAAATATAAAGCAAACTATGCTCTACCACCCGTGTGAATTATGGATTGAAAAAAACCACGAGGTATATTTAAATGAACACGATTAAATTATCTAATCGGCATGCACCATAATCAGTTATTTGACATATTGAAAATAATCGATAATCGATGTAGTATATCACGTGACTATCACGTGGCATACTAGTATGTAGTTCTAATAATGGCAGTGACCGTGAGATTGCAGACTAAGTACTGACTATACCATTTACCATGTTACAGGTGGAAGCTATTCATATTTTTCTGGAAAGCACAGATCCACTGCACTTGACGGCATGATTGACATGCTAAAGAAGGACATTTCAATATGCAACTCTGATGTGGAGGTACATGTCTGATCTCCCTCTCTCTCTCTCTCTCTCTCTCTCTCTCTCTCTCTCTCTCCTCTCTCTCTATGTCTCCTCTCTCTCTATGTCTCTGTTTCTCTCTCTATATATAAAATAAAATAAAATGATAATAATCCCTCGTAACTGGTGGGTTGTTGTCTATTTACTCTATTTGTTCTTGTAATTGCTTGTTCTATATGTTTGTGCATACGGACCCGGAGGGTTCGTGGGTCTGTACGAGTTCAGATAGGTAGTCTTGTGCTAGATCATGAAGAGACTTGAAAACAAGAACGAACATTTTAAACTCTACTCGTTTAGATATTGGCAACCAGTGAAGACTCTTGAGTATGTAGATGATATGCTCAGACTTTCCAGTAAGAGTAACTACTCTTGCATCTGCATTTGGGACTCTTTGAAGTCTTTGATCAGGATGTCCGTAGAACAGGGCATTGAAGTAGTCCAAACCGGAAGTTGCATATGCATTGACTAATGTAGCTGCTGCTTGTCTATCTATAGATGTATTTCTTTCTGATCAGGCTGAGGTTTTGGATGTGATGGTAAGCTCGTTTGCATATTATATTTACGCGCTTGTTGATGTCAATGGAGATTTCAAAGATGACACCAATGTTGCGAGCTTCAATGCTTGGTTGTATTCTTCTGCTTTCAATCTTCAAATCTGACAGAGATTTGGTTTCGTTTGCCTTTTGATTAAATGATGAGCAATATTCCGTTTTGTCAGGGTTGAGCTTAAAATGGTATGATGCCATCCATGAACTTATTTCAGTTATGCAGCGTGATGCTACTTCAAAGGCCGAATCCATATCTAATGGCGACAATCAGTTTGAACCTGAAATAGATTTGAGTAACATCAGCGGAGAGGTAAACTTTCAGATTGTAAGATCTTGCAATGTTTCCTAGCGGCGATGTGTATTTCGTGAACAGTAGTTGTCCAATTACTGAACCCTGAGGAACGCCAAACATAAGTTCAGTCTTGGCTGAGATACTTCCAGCAATGCAGACGGATGCCTCAATTCTAGTGCCTTTCCTGTTACACCGAGTCTTGTGTTTAAGTAGCAGCAGAACATTGGTCTTGTTCTGCTGCTATTTCAGATTGCTTAAAGCCCAGGGTCTGGTTGTTCAAAGTGTTATACTATTTTACATCAGTTCGTCGAATTCCCAGGTTGAACGCTCAGTCAGTTAAGCCAAACCATGACAGAGGTAACTTACCTGTCCTTTTATCATAGTATATATGTCATTTAAGTGTTGTCATTCTTCTGCCTGCGATACGTTATTCAATATGTTCTACTTCTACTTCAGGTTGTTGACGATGTTCTGATACTATACTTCAGGTTGTTGGCGATATTCTGCTACTTATTGGAGGTTGTTAACACTTTTCTGCTACTACTTCCGGTTGTTAACGATGTTCTGTTGCCACTTCCAGAAAGGCGAGGTACGAGGTGCCGTGGAGGCTGCTATCAGAGGCGGGTACCGACTGGTGGACACGGCCTGGATATACCGGTGTGAGGCGGAAATAGGAGACGCCCTACAGGAAGTCATTAGCTGCGGTATAGTGAAGCGGGAGGACCTTTTTATAACAACCAAGGTAATAATACAATAATTGTTTATAATAAATAATAATAAATAATAATAATAAATAATAGAAAATAATAATAATAATAATAGTAATAATAATAAGAATAAAACATATTCAGAATTAAAATAATAGTCAACAACAACAACAACAACAACAATAATAATAATAATATAATAATAATACCAACAATAACAATAACAATAATAATATTAATAATAATAATAATAATTTTTTAAAAACCCGAAGAAGAATAAGAAGAAAATGAAGAATGTAGACTGTCATACCAGACGTTGTCGTTGTCTTACTTTGTTATAATAATATTAAAATAAAGTATAAGACAACACATTTACTGATGCCTACATGTATTCTATTCGTGTCTACAGCTATGGAACATATTCCACGAGGTTGACGCCGTGGAGACGGGGGTGACGGAGTCTCTGGCTGACCTCCACACTGACTACGTCGACCTGCTGCTCATGCACTGGCCCATTGGTATTCAGGTCCGTCCTCGCAACATCCACTCGCAACATCTCACCGTCCATTTAGTCTGTCATCATTGCACGTTACCACCATCCTCCATCAACAGCTCGTATTATATTAGTACCTTCATTTAACTGGAATTCATTTTATGCGTGGATCACCATGTGAGGCAGATGATGGACTACCCCGGATACGAACTCAAAATCAACACTCCTATGTACTTTGTCATTGATAATTCATACATTTGTAATACGAATACATAGACCAGTTTCAGAAGGCAATATGCTGATAACTCCAGATATGTTGTATTCCATCTATCTGACATATGTGTTGTATTCCATCTGACAGATATATGTTGTATTCCATCTGACATATGTGTTGTATTCAATCTGACAGATAGATGTTGTATTCAATCTGACAGATATGTTATATTCAATCTGACAGATGCCAGAGAACAAGACGGTCTGGCTAGACAATCCAGCGCAACACAAGTTGGCTGATGTTTCGTTCACCGATACGTGGAAGGTAAGTCATTGTTATATAATACACGAATAACCATACTATAGACATCCAGACATCTATGGCATCATATGCATTTTAGGTACACCAATTCGTCAAGCAGTCGGGACTTTCCTTGATATAAATTGATTTCAATAATAATAGAATGAAAAATGAAACATAACGTATGATTGAGGTCAATCTGGCGAAATGCAACGTAGTTTTGAAGAAAACGTTATGTAATGTTGCTGATTCTCAGTAGCGTTTTTATCCAATACCAGTACTGGTAGCATTCTTATCCACACTTCCTACTGTCTAACGTAAAATAGAATGATGTATGCTATGAATATCTCCTGTGTTTGTAGGCTATGGAGCGCTTGGTGGACAAAGGACTTGTACGATCCATCGGTGTGTCCAACTTCAATGTTAGTCAACTAAAACGACTTTTGGCTGCCGACCTGAAATACAAGCCAGCGAATGTCCAAGTAAGATATGTTCACGTGCATGAACATATACCTATTAATAATGTGGTAACGTTTATAAATACAGGGACGTTATAAATGTGTTGCAACTGCCACTAAGGCCAAGGGCAATGCTATCAGCCCAATGCTGGTAACTTGACTGATGTTGACGTATGTTTGCCATACTCATTGATGCCCAACTTTCAGATAGAAATGCACCCTTATATGAACAATACAGAACTACTGAACTTCTGCAAAGAACGTGACATCGCAGTGACTGGGTATTCTCCGCTAGCTAAGGGAGGCAGTCAATAGTAAGTGCTCCTTTTACCTCGGCGACCAGCTGGGGTGCGTTTAAAGATACAAGGGCGTGCAAGCGGCTTACCAAACTAGCCACTGTCTCAAGAGTCGTATACAGTGAAATAGTTTAGCTACGCGGCTTACTCAGCCCTGTGCTGGTTGAACGCACCCCTGGTGTAGGAATAGTTTACAGCTGCTTGGAACACCAACAAGCCGCAAACATGTACAAATTACAGTTTACAACCTCCACCATCCACGATTCTATGTGTTTTGTCCCTTATTTTCATTCATTTATTGCTATATACGAATGCTTTCCGGTGTAGATTTGGTGTGCTTTTTTATATGAAACTCATTATTATTACTATTGTAATTATTAGTGTCGGTAAAACTACACCACCACGTTTGTTGGAAGAGGAAGTTATGACGAGTATTGCACAGAAACACAAGAAATCACCTGCTCAGGTAAAGTACCCTGTATAAGTACAACTATACTGTACACATTATATTAATGCATTTAGCGCTGAAGGTTCTTCATTTCAATTGCAAACGCGAGAATATCTGCGTATTACGTCACATGAGTTTGTTTATCACGTGGTATTGCACATGTTGAAGTGACAGTGTAAGTTAGAATGTGCTTGTGAATAATATCACTTGATCAACACAATGATGTGACGTAATACCCAGGAATTCTCGCATTTGAAGGTCAATGTGGCAATGGGAAGTTTTCTTTTTTCGATATTCAAAATTGTTCTAGTATATTTCTGAAGTAGACCCAATTATGAAATTATGCACCAATTATAAGGCACCAATGACAAATATGTAATGTATAAACACCAAATTTCTCTCCCGTCCTGTAATTCTCTTACAACTACACACAACGTGTCTAAAACGGAAGTGTGCACATATGATACCTACATATGTTGATGGGCTCTATTGAGACCTTTATATTGCACCTTTCAAATCTGAATTACATAATATGTTATGTACCGTAGAACACTAGCTCCTTATTCAACATTTTTTAACAGCTGAACAATTTTGAATATCGAAAAAGGAAAAAGGAGCCAACTTCCCAATGCCGGTAAACGTGGGATACCCAAAGGTCTAAACATATTATATGTATTTCAGGTTGCACTCCGATGGGGTTTACAAAGAGGATACTCTATTGTACCCAAAAGTATCACACCAAGTAGAATATCAGAAAATATTCAGGTAAGCAAATGCAATAAAAATATTTGCTTAGATAAAATATCAGAAAATATACAGGTAAGCACATGTAGGCCTGTGCAATAACAATATTTGAGTAGTTAATTTTCTATAGAGAGTTATTATAGTTCAATGCAGATTCCCCCTTTTCAACCAATTTGAAACTAACGTGCAATTCTTGGTGTTTGGCTTCAGGTTTTCGACTTCGAATTGAGCGACGAGGAGATGGACACTATATCTTCGCTTAATAAAGATTTTCGCCTTGTTAGGTTGCATGGGTATGTATGTATAAGCGGGGCCTCCCGAACCTCTTGGTATGCTTGACTGTGACTTTTGAAGTTTCCACTTTGAGGTTTCCATACACCATATTCCACATACAAAACGTCTTATGATCAGCAGGGAAGGCGAGATAAATCTCTAGCTAATCATATAGCCTACCATTGGAAAGCTTAAAGTCTCCCCGTTAAGTTAGATATTTGGAACTGTAAATTACAGTTTTAGTAGGTCAAATGCTAAACAAGGTCACCGTCACCACTTGAACTCGAGTCAGAAGTACAATAGGCCTACATTTTAGAGCGTATTCGTCTCAAACATTCGACCAACCCTAGGGTGATGAAATTAACCAATGACAATTTCTCATGATGATACGAGTACCCTCATTGGCTAATTTCATCACGCGACCGTCACCCTAGGGTAGGTCGAGTGTTGAATCGAATACGCTCTAAGATAAACGCACATGCGTGATGCAAGAGTCATGCTTAGGATCCTTTACGCAGAAGTAACTATTCACACAGAATGATGTCACTATACGATATCAACTGTTAGATGATGGAGAGTACTTTCTTGATAGACTGTTCTGACCTACATTGTATGTGTATGCTGAAGCACCGAAGTTGAAGGACCAAACATTCAAGACGCGAGCTCTCCTAATTCGGTTCAATTCACAGAAGCAATCAATGTTAGGCAGTCGCGTCAGACTGTCGATATCTCTTTCACCCCCGAGGATGCAGGGATAACTGCTAAGCCTCGCGGGACCAGGAATACAGTTCAAATCGAAATTATATAACATCTGTTGAATCTTAAATGCATACTTAAACGATCACTAATTAGGAATCGCAGATGGTTTTCAGAACATTGACTGGAATTGTCTAAATGAGTGCAGGTTATTTCGTTTCCTGTAGGCTTTCAGTTGAAATAGAATTGGAAGAAAAATACTGTGATCAGTCAAGATCGAACATATAACATCTGGTGAATGGTATATGCCTCCTTATGCAGCACTCATTAGGGATCCCACGTGGGTTTTAGAACTGACTGAAGACGTAGAATTTACTGCATGGCATTGCATTTCTTGTGGATGTAAACTTTGAAGGGAATTGGCATGATCACTGGAAGCGGTCTGTTGTATTGTAGAGTTACCAGCTCGGTCTATTGAGAGACACATCTAAAATAGTATCCTAATACCAGGGGTTAAGCTATAATTATATTTGTTTGAATGTACTCATTAATATGAAATCCACGGTAAATATTTTAATATTTCATTAACAGTGAAGACTTCCACAATAACATATCAAATGGACGGTGTGCACATTCGTGATGCGAATGGAATGGACATTGTTACAAGTGATATAAAAAGTGCTGTTACGATGCAAGGAAGTCATGCACAAACATAGTACTGCTACTTTCTAACTAGGTTTTCTTGAAATGTTCTAGGGCTTCCTGAACGTATTCGTTGACTTATCTCACGCGAATCTCGTGGCATATGCTATGTCAAGACAGCGGCAGTTTAGTATAAGATACATGAGTTTTCCAATAGGTCAATAGTAACACTCGATCCAACATCTAAGACGAAGTATAGTGACCAGACATCTATATTGTCCATCTTCCACTAATGGTGGCGTTCTCATTAGGCCCAGGAATTGTAACACACACACACACACACACACACACACACACACACACACACACACACACACACACACTGACACACAGAGACACACAGACACACACACAGAAACACGCGCACACACACACACACACACACCCAGAGAGATAGAGAGAGACACACACACACACACACAGACACACCCACAGAGAGAGAGAGACACACACAGATACACATAGACACACATACACACACATACATACACACACAGACACACACACATAGACACACATACACATATACACACACACAGACACACAGACACATATACACACATACACACACATACACACAGAGACACACAGAGACACACATACACACACACACTTACACACATAGACACACAGGGACACACACAGACACACATATACACACATACACACATATACACACATACACATACACACAGACACACAGAGACACAGAAACACACATACACACACATACATACACACACATACACACATACACACACAGATACACACACACACATACACACACACACACAGAGACACACACACATACACACACACACACACAGACACACAGATACACACACACATACACACACACACACACACACACACACACACACTCACAGATCAATCTTCTCGTAATGATGTACTAACTCTGTTGTACTCAATGGTGACAACTGTCTGTAAACTGATTGACGTAAACTAAATGGCCTTAGAACTTGATGAAGACTAGTAAAATGATCAATACAATTTAACAAGATATTCAGCCAGTAGGTGGGAACAAAGGCTAATCGTAGGGTAATCAGTGGTGTCTCCATTGCGAGTTTACTGGGAAATGTTCAAGTACGAGTTAAATCATATCTACAGTTAATTACACGTACACTGTATTCCCTTTCAATTCTATTTAAAATGAATGCCAATACGCTATACAGTACTGTATCCAATGGAAAGTAAATAGCGCACTAAGCTTACGCTCTATACCTGCTGGTTGAACATTGAACAGTTGTATTCAGAAACGTATTCACCTTTTTCAAAGAGCCGTGTTACATGCTCCATTGAATTTCCCCTGGAAACAATTGGACCACTTTCAAACGGTGGTACAATATAGATGTAAACGTACAACAACTCCACAGAATATTTCGTGAATGGGTGTCATATGAAGCGTTGATAACAAACACACACGTGTAAGAAAGAACTTTTATGACAGGCGGGCGGAGGTACTGGAAGCATGTACATTCACATACTACAGTTAATCCCGTTATACTTTCAGAGCACAGCCACACACGTTATACCATAAAATCATATGACAGATCCAATAGTGAACTACTATTTTGGTTTTCGAAGGCATCAGTAGGCCATAGGTATGAACGTGCCATCTAGAATCTCACTGAACGTTGTCCTAAAGACGTGACGGAAATTGGTGAGAAATGACGGATGAGAGGCAGTCCCTCCCACTGTCCACGAGTCTACGGGTATGGTGGGTCGTCGTCGTCCTCCTCGTGCTGCCAGCATGTCGAGCGTCGTCCAAGCTCCCTGACGAGCAGAGGCTGCTGCGGAAGTTGTTCAACCCACAGTTCTACGACACCAGCGTCAGGCCGGTCTTCAACTCAACGGATAACGTGGAGGTCGTCTTCAACTTCAAACTCATACAAATAATGGACATGGTAAGAATTAGATACCCATCTATACCTACTATTACACTAATACCCTGTTTTGATGTAGTTAGTAGCTGCCCTTTTCATAACATGTTCTAAATAACAACCAATACACAATGCACACTTTTTGTTTATTATTGGACAATGTTATTTGGACATGACCTACTTCTGAATTTGAAATGGTCTATATATAGTGAACATGCACAGTGTATACATACATGTCTAATTTCATGTTTACTATGACTAGGTGATCTATTTTGGAATCTGTTTCTGGAAGTAAGCCATGTATTACACTTGGAACTTTAGCTAGAGGCATACCCATCTAAATACAGTTGACGGAAGCTGAGAAATACGTATTGCATCCAACTTTAACTCACTATTCAGTTAAATTCATTTAAACTTGTCCCCATTGCCTGGATTAGAATAGTCTGTCTGCTGCATAGAACTAGGTATATTGGTAACAGTGTAATAGCAACCACCACAGTGGATAGATGACACAATGAACATCTCGTCAACTGTAGATTGAGGCATTTATTGCGTTAGACTGCGTCTACCTTCTTAGTTGTAGACTATACATACTTCCGTGCATCTTGGCAGCATTCCTTATATTTGTCTCTAGCGCTTAGCACAGACATTTAACTGAGAAAGTTGAATAGGACATTCTTGGCAAAGCCTACTTTGTTTGTAGCATACACGGAGATCACCCCCATATCAGTCCAACTTAACGTAATGATTGCCATTTGTAAATGTCATACTGTGAAAAGAATGCTAATGTTGTGATCAACATTTGATAAGTCCACGGAGAGAACCCTAGTTCAAAGAATATTGATGATCTTATATGCATACATGTCTGTCTTGGACTGCATACAAACGCATATCTAAAACATTAAGTGTACATCGTTATCATGCTCCGTATACGTAAAGTACAATACACATGGGTACTGTTATCATTCCAGAAATCATGACTAGGACAAACACATTAACTAAAACATCATCTATGACGTACACTATGCATACAATAAATGAATCAATATTACACAGTAGCCGCGACACTCTCAAAATGTACCAACGACTTTCTTTACTACATCATGTCATTCCTTTGTCCACAAGGACGATACGTTTGTCTGGGTGGTTCATCTCACACGATGCAATGACAGATACCGTATTCAGGATGTATGAACGAGTCTGCAGGGAAACAGCACGCAATTGTATGCTCCCTATTGGCTTGTATAGATACTTAACTGTCGGAAATGAGAGTCCATATATACGATAGCTCTGATCTCTTGATGTTCACTGCAGTCAGGAATGCTTTAATACCACTGCATAAAAGCAATATTAGACTTGAAAACGACAACGTGTTGTTCCACATAGACTGGTTATAGCTTGTATATGTGCATACATTGACATGACGTCTTTTACAGATACACTGCCATATGCAAATGGTGAAATTCAAATAATAGGATGGTATTTGTTAGTGTTTGTTTCAACATGGGCATACACTTGTGTAGATAATATAGAAGCCTACATGCATCATGTAGTTTACTTGTATTGTGCTATGATATGAACATTTTGTGAAACATCAAATGTAATATAATATAACACATGGTAGTATGCTGAACTTCCTCAAATTGCAGTCATACATGGACATGCATGCGACAAATAAACTCCATTTAATAATTACAATAACCATGTATGAGAATGACACTTGTTCGCAAACTCATTTAATTGATTCAGCTATGAAGTGTTCTTTTTTATGATTATTGTTCACGGTGTGTACACTTATATTCCACAGGATGAGAAGAACCAGATCTTGACATTGAACACCTGGCTGGAGTCGGTGAGAATATCTCTTACACATGTATACTATAACAGTCAGGGTATCGTTTCTTGAAGCTCTCATATCTACTACGAGACAATAATGACTCTCGTAGCCATCTCTTAACACACAGGGATCGTGCACTTACGAGAACGCTATGTTCCCATAGTGGATACTAGAACTTCGAGAAACGATACACAGATACACTGTTTTTCAGAAAGTACTAGTCATTATTAGTTTAGTAAAAACTTACACAGAGTGATAGTTAATTCTTCCAAATATTTAGACTTTTCGCAAAAGCCCTCACAACTCATGTATTTACAACAGTGCACAGTATTCGTCAATAGAGACACTTTTATCGTGTTACACTGATTATATAGAATCTAACTGTGCAGCTAATCGCTGGTGCATACCGTAAACAAGAAGACAAGCATGACTGTACACGGTACGCTGTACATTAGGTTTGCAGGGGAACTGATTGTTGTAGTAGTAGTAGTATTAGTACGTTTGTAGATGCAATTTATACCGGCTTCCGATGTTCCTTTAGACAATTGTCTTGCTTTGTATGCGTCTATTTGTACAATACAAGTCATTTACGTTTGCTTTGATGTGTTTGTTTATGGTTCCGCTAGACGTGGAAGGACGAACGGATCTCGTGGGATCCCGATGAATATGACGGACTCGTGACTTTCAGACTTCCGTCCAAGAAGCTGTGGCTACCTGACATCGTGCTGTATAACAGGTGTTGTGCCACTGACTATCACACTGGCGACGTGACTATGTCTCTGTTTATTCATGTCAGTTGTGTTGTACACGAATAATAAATAATAGAGATGATATTATTGATAGGTAAGTTGATAAATGTAACTGTTAATTCCTATCAAGATACGTAAACACTTTAGAACCTTCAGTGATGTTATATGTTATTTTTTCCAATGTCCTATATTCACCGTAGTACGTATTGTATGTCTGCAGTGCGGATGATTACACAACTGGCTTTATGCCTTGCAACGCCATGGTCAGTAACGACGGAACTGTGCTGTGGTCGCCCCCTGCGCGCCTGCGCAGTTCGTGCAAGATTGATATCGCCTACTTCCCGTTCGACAGTCAGCAGTGTACGCTGAAGTTCGGCTCGTGGACTTACGACAAGGCTCAGGTGGACCTCATCAACAAGTTTGGCCATGTCGACGTCTCCAACTACATCACAAACGGCGAATGGCGGCTGACGAAATATGCTGTAGTCAGACACGAAGTGGTCTACCCAATAGGAGACGCCGTGTACCCGGATGTAACTATATATATCGTTATCAACCGGCGAATTCTGTACTACGTTCTCAACATCCTGTTCCCTTGCTTCTGGCTGAACATCCTCAGTGTCCTCACCTTCAGTTTGCCGCCGGATGCCGGGGAGAAGATCACACTTATCATCACAGTACTCCTGTCATATTCTGTCTTCATGTTACTGGTGGCAGAAAGCATGCCTCCAACCTCAGACTTTGTCCCCCTGATAGGTAAGCTGCCGTTTCTTTCGTCAAGTTATTTTTATTATGTCCATGCAATAACATTTTAGGTTAGAATCATTAGAACCGTCAAAGACAGTTAACACATGTTTAGAACTGGTCTATTGGCATAGCATTCCAGTGAAGACGAATATTATCCGTATTGTGTGGTCATATTTGAATAACGAATCCTTACCTTACTATGTACAGTATACGTTCACTATTACGACTAAACGAGCGAATCAAATATCTTCGTATATTACGTGTGAAGTTAACATTGGATAAATCAATCGTAGAATACCAGTATTCCTAAGCTTTATCGGAAAGAGTTTCAATGGCTTATAACCAAAGCACTTTCGTGGAATGAAGAACTCCTTGAAGTCACAATATGGCAGCAGATTGGCAGAAGGAAATTACGACTTCAAGAAGAGCACAATCACAATATCTAGTCTTAGCTATCTCTAACAGACCATCCAGCTTGATGTTCTAAGCAAAAGAATAAAAGCAGAACATCAATCGTGACCATTGAACATCGGCTGAAAGTAGATGGCTATCTTGATGGATGCCAAGGGACACGTCTGGGGGCCACAAACACATCTAGTCGCACTTCTGAAGCCACTGCACTAAAGCATGCAGCGGTGGTCATAATAATAATACTAATAATAGGCCACTTATAATGCGCCAAATCCACCCCCTAAGGCATGCTCTAAGCGCCACATTATTATTCCCGGTCAATGGATCATTGTACACTCAGTGGTGTTCCTTCTCAACTCCCTGGGGAGTATATCATATGTTTAGAAGCGATCATCATTGTAACACATCTAAACTAATATGTATACTATTAAAACAGAATCTTGTAAAAAGTCCTTGCAATATGCTATTTAACATCAGCATTAATAGTTGTATTGTTATACACGATCCCTATATTAGATGTTGAATTCCTTGCAAGGAATTTCAATATGGATTTTAATGTTCAAGTAATTATATCGACCACAGTGTGTACATGCCTCTATAATATATAATCAATGTTTAAACTGAATATTAATTACACTGGATTACATCTTTATTCCATCAAAGCACGGTTAAACTGGAAATGCTTAGAAATAAAATTCCCCGCGGTAGAGATTTGAGGAGTTGGCTAAATTGGACTGTATTTGACAATGTTTGAGTTTTGCAGAAAGAAGCACTCGTTTTATCATCGTCTTTTATCGGATTTGTTTTCCGTGCAAATATGGGAGCCTAGACCCTGTTATTGACCTGATAGGGGTTCAATGTGAACATCGATTAGCAGCACTGGCGACGGTGACGTCTTCAATAACTGTCGATTTCCTGCCGGACTCTTAAACCACAAGTCCATTTTAAAAACGTCAAATAATCAATGCAATTGAATTTCCAAAACTAATACTTGTAATAGGTAATTACACTTTTCATGACCAAATTGCTCTCGACTCTATTGGCGAATGCTAATTATTGATCTGACTTCATCGTTAGTGACTTTGCATATTGATGGCGCGTCGGAAATGACATAAAATATTTGAGTTTCGCAAATGTAGGACCATGCAAACACCCACGCCGACCTTACTGACTATGCTATAATATGTAATTTTCTAACATGTATGCGCCGATACTAAGACAGATTCGGGATGTATATATGTATCCTAGTGTTTTGTTCTGTTTTCAGAAATATACCTAACAGTATCCATGGCCGTTGCATCTGTGTCGGTCATCGTGACTGTGCTAGTGATCAAAATGCACCAATGTCCACCACAACAAACAAAAGTTCCTCAATGGGTCCGCTTCCTCGTGTTGGACATTCTAGCAGTCATAGTCAGATGTCGATGTACTCCTAGGAAAACCTTCAACCAGCATCAACCATACATAGTCATCACCCCCAGCAAAGACAGAGACAACACAGAAACATGTTCAAGACTGCTGGCAGAAAACGGCCTGTCCCCGGTATCTCGACAACATTCTTCTGACCTGGGTTCCAAGTCTGACGACAATCTCAGTGTTGAATTCCGACCTGGTAGACGCAGCGTGTCCAGCAGAGATTCTTCCTCTGAAGTCAGGATGAATATGTACGAGCGAGCGGCCACGGGCATGGATGAACTGCTGAGGTATCTGAAGATGATCGTGAATAAGAACGAGGAGGAAGATAAGGAAGAGGAACTGAACGATGAGTGGAAGCAGGTGGCCCTGGTCGTGGACAGACTCATGTTCTGGCTCTTCATGGTCATCACTCTCTTCTCCACCATAATAATCCTAGTCGTTGTACCAGCCGTCAAATATGCTGAAGACGATGGACATTAGGATTTCTACCACTGATATTATAAACTGTCGGCTAGGTTTTGCTATTGCCGTAATCTGTTTACTAATGTATGCTATTATAGTCATAGTATGTGTAATTAAGCATTCATGATTAAATTATTATATAATTATTGTCGTCTAGATTATACCATACACAGGGAACCGTGGCGATGACCTATCTTCATGGATCAAGACCGAAAGAGGTTTGAAGGATTTTATGTTTCGATGATCACTAGTGTCATTGGATAAAGTTACTAAGAAGTCTAGCTATAGTCCAATGGACATTAATCCAAGTTGATGTACACGTGTCGAGTGTCGGTTACTAGTTCAATCCCGTTCGTTCTTTTCATACATCGAAGCGTAGACTCTCATAACCGAAATTGTTTTCCTCTGTGTAAATAACTGGGAGACTGGGGAATCATTGCCATTGGATGTGCATTTTATAAAAGTTGTGAATGCATTTGCTGTCATACAAAACACAGTGTGTGTGTGTGTGTGTGTGTGTGTGTGTGTGTGGGTCTGTCTGTCTATCTCTATATCTCTCCGTCTCGTTCTCTGTCTCTCCTCTCTCTCGCTCGCTCTCTCTC
>JAVCKZ010057556.1:0-16168 GCA_034780755.1 Lepetodrilus elevatus | reverse complement strand
GGGGGTTGGGGATGGGGAGGAGGTATAGTCCTTTGGGACCTCGGCCATTTGCATGTCAGTCTTTCTCAGCGTTCTGTAGTATCATATCCAGCATTTGATATGACAATCAGACCCATATAGGATCGGATGACCTCGGTGCGATCGATCAAGCGTGTAATTAAGGGAGACGGACCGAAGACTCTGGCCTGCTACGATGCTACAGGGTTACGTTTAACATCGGAGGGCTCGAGAATTTGTTTATTTTCCAAACACGACCACGTGCGGCTGCTAGTAAAGAGGGCTGCTGTGTTGAAGGTGTGTGTGTTTGTGTTGGAGTCGCCGGGTGACAGGGCGCCAGGTGACTGATGCCTCAGACTGACGGAGAAGCTGCGGAGAATTGCGGAGAATTGCGGAGAATGGTAACGGATACCGCCAGTGTTGTCTGGAGAAGCGGCGTAACATACAGGTGGGGGAATGCGCGCGAGTCTGAAGACTTCCAATGGTTCCAATATTGTTGATGTTACTAATTAAGATGCTATTTATGTATGCAGGAATCTATAGGTACACACTCGTTATAAATTGAAAAGCTAGTTGGAGAAAGTATAAAAACAGAAGTTCATTAGAGTAATAATAATAACATTAATGATGATAATAATAATAATAATAATAATATTAATAATAATAATAATAATAATAATAATAATAATAATAGTAATGTATCTCCAGTAGAAGAATGTATTGGATAATAATACTTAAAACTACTTATCACTCGCTAAACATCTGTCAATATTGAAACCAGAATTTTTATTTATTAATTTATTTTTATTTCAAAATTTCAAAATTTCCATCAGGATTTGAGTCCAAATTTTGAGTTGAGCATGAAATAGTGTACTCAAGAAAGTTTAATAATCTCAGGGCCTGGGTATCATTTCTCGAAACTCTCATATCCAACATGAGACTTAGCGCTCTTGTACGTTGCACAATCCCTATGTGTTATATGTGAGATATCTACCATTAGGTCTCATAGTAGATATGAGAGCTTCGAGAAACCATACCCTGATCTGTTCAATAAGGAATTTAAAAAACTACTAATGGTATATTAACTTCCACTAATTGACCCCGTAAGGCAGGTAGGTATATATCATACAACACGCTGGTTCCTCAGTCAATCAGTTCAATAAATTGTCATGAAATGACACGTACAGTGATTGCAAACTTAACGGTGGCTTCGAGGGTCGTCGCGAGTACGTTCTCAGCGCAGCTTATGAATAAATAACAACAACAAGCGAGCCTATACTCGGGTGTGAGATGTTGTTATGAGTGGTAAGTGTGGATAAGATCTATGTCAATGAGGTGTGACACGGAAAAAAAAAAAAAGATGCACTGGCCGAGTTTCCGCTAACCGCTCGGGTTAATGGGGAGTAATTTTCCGTGTTCGACTTTTCCGAGTACGCACGCGGTTGACTGGATGCTAAGACAATGTCCTCTGCCCACAGGAACCATCCTATATGTAAATCTCAACAGAGTCTGCGTTCTCCGCTTGATTGGGTTTGTTTAGAACTGACTGTAAGGACAGATCGGGGGTCACCGGGTGTAGAAGTATCGATGCTTGGAGCTTGTTATAATTGCAACTGCGATGCTTTAAATTTGGTTCCGAGTTCGTAATCGCAGGCGCCGAATCTGAAATGTCCTCTTGGAATGTGTGATTTTGAGTGACTAGGATATCAGCGTCTGGGAGTAGGATGTCACCATCTGCAAGTTTGATTTTGAGTGAGTATGATATCATCATCTGCCAGTCTGATTTTGAGAGTAGGATATCATTTTCTGGGAGTAGGATGTTAACATCTGCAAATCTGATTTTGAGTGAGTATGATATCACCATCTGCCAGTCTGATTTTGAGAGTAGGATATAATTTTCTGGGAGTAGGATATCAACATCTGCAAATCTGATTTTGAGTGAGTATGGTATCATCATCGGCCAGTCTGTTAGGATCTCATTTGCAAGTTTGATTAGGATATCACCATCTGGGCATCTGATCGGATAATCCTCTTTGTGAGTCTGGGTAGGATATCACCCACCATCTGTGGGCCTTGAAATATTGTTGGTTTCATTGATCAGGAAGATATAGAGGTGAAGTGTCCATGTACCTAGCTAGTGTACTGTTCAGCATCAGCCTTGATTTATGGGGTCTTACTGAACCACCCAGTTGTTAAATGTTACTTTCCCACAATAGCATACTAGAATGACTTCGTTCTCTTAACTATAATTGTAGAAAACTGGAAAACATAAAACCAATCCGTCTAATTGGTTTCGAAACTAGGTCATGATAAGTTTGTTAATAATTTTTAAATTCTAGAAACATTCTAATTAAATATTTAAAGTTTAAAGCGAGTAATTAATTTTGCATGAAAGTAGAAAGAATTGATTGGTAATTTAATTTTTGTGGTAGATGCCAATCCAAACTGATTTGTTTTCGCCATTGCAGAGTTTGTAAATTGCCTTTTATGTTTTGTAATACTCACACCCACCCACACCCACACCCACATACACTCACACACACACACACACACACACACATACACACACATACACACACACACACACACACACACACACACACACACACACACACCCCACACACAACCCAGGATTACAGAGGTGACAGAACCCTTACACACAACTTCCGAATGATCGGCTGCCGAATCTAATCAGGATTCTAAACAGAAGGTGTGGAGCCTTATCCCCCGTAGGTGAAGTTACAGTCACTATTACCTAATGAAAGAGATTGTCAAGTCTCGGGAGCCGAAACTCTGAGCCTCCTCTCTTCGCTGTCGCAGCGGCGTGGCACGTGGTCGAAGACGCTGATGTAAGCGGGCGCTGAAAGAAAGCTGAAGTCACGCCTTTAAGTAATCGCGATGCCAGCTTCCACAAACCTTTGTAAATTGATCAATGAGCCCTCGGAGAAGGCGAGACTGCTTGTCTCAATACCGAGAAGATCGCAAATTGATAAATTGAGTGGACAACTTGATGGCTTGAAATTGTATTGGAAGAAAAATAATTACTTAAAAAGTTATTTCAAAGAAATGATGAACTCGGAGTGGTAACTGTTTTTCGTATTGATTTTTGTTGGCTTTATTAAAAATTATATTGCAATTTTTATTCGGAGGTGTATAAGTCATATCTGTTCTTGGGCGTTTTGGGTAATATTTATACACTGTATTGTGCTATACTCTGGGGTATAATAGGATGTTTCTTTTGGTACTATATATTATACTATGGTACATTGGGCCATTTATGTGCTATGCTCTATATGGTATATTGGCCGTTCTTTTAACTATGCAATACTCTAGCTATTGTACATTGGACCATCTCTGTACCATGTTATATTGGACGTTCTTTGTACGATGCAATACATTATGATACATCTCTTTACTATGCTATACTCTATGGTATATTGGACAATATTTATAATATGCTATTCTGTATGGTATATTGAGCCATATGCTATACTCTATGGTACTATTAGGACAATCTTTTTACTATGCAGTACTCTATGGTACATTGGGCCATTTCTGTACTATGCGATCCTCTATGGTATATTGGATAATATCTGTACTATATTATACCCTATGGTATATTAACAATATCTGTAGTATACTTAGATACTATACTTGTATGGTACATTGGGCCATTTCTGTACTGTGTGATCCTCTATGGTATATTGGACAATATCTGTACTATATTATAGGCCTACCCTATGGTATATTTAACAATATCTGTAGTATACTATACTTGTATGGTATATTGGACAATCTTTGTACTATGCGGTACTCTATGGTACATTGGGCCATTTCTGTACTATGCTATCCTCTATGGTATATTGGACAATCTGTAAATGCTATATTCTATGGTATTATATTGGGCCATATCTGCACTATGCTATACCCTATGATATATTGAACAATATCTCCACTATGCTATGCCCTATGATATATTGAACAATATCTGTACTAGGCTATACTTGTATGATATATTAGACGATCTCTGTACTATTCTATACTGTATATTGTATTATATTGGGGGCATAACTGTAATGTGGCTTCAATGTTTGATATTATTATTATTATTATTACTATTATTAATATGATGATGCATAATAGTTATAAATGATTTAAATTTACCAATTTATTTAACTTGATTACATGTGTATGTATTCACCCTTTGACATAATTTATTTAGACAAATTCTATTACTACTTTTACTCTTACGATTAGAATGATGCAATTGTTGTAAGTTAACCTTTAAATCCAGTAGCTCTTATGCCCAGTAATTTCAATATTGTGAAATTAAATTAGGAAAAGTAATACAGTTCACATTGTATTTTCCTTAATTTGAAACCGTAATGTCCTACTACCAGCATTCACTGCGGACCATCAGTTGTAGATCCGCAGCCAAGGTCTATACCCTGTGGTTATTGCTAATAGAGACGTACTTTTCAATTACAAGTTTTGATTACTCAATGGAATTAGCAAAACCACTCAATCGTACATTGATCACCCTTTGTGATATTTACCTTTAAAAAAAATTATGTTTTATTTCCACTCAAAGTTATTACTCAGGGTTTTGACCTGCGATATCCCGTCCTGATGGGCTAACCGTGTCCGGGACAGTATCAGGACTGTATCGGAACTGCGACAATAAAAGATTAGAACGGCTTCCACAGATATTAGCAAGTTTGTCATAATATCAACGGCATTGTCAAATACACAATACATCTCTTAAGGGGATGTTACTCCACAAACAAAAGGCGAAGGAAAACACCCTGGAGGGGTACGCAAGCAAAACCACTTTGATTGGCCGGATCGCTAGCGGCTCGAGTCTCCCAACTCGGTGAGAGAATCGATGTAAGATCAATACAGTTCATGTAACAGTTAAGGCGATACTACTTCTACACTCCTCGTATCGAACATCAATAGGTGTGGTTGCTCCAAGGTGGGACCATCAGAACTCACCAAAGTCAGCTTAAAACCCACTTGGGGCAGGGTTAAAACCCACTTTGGGCAGGGTTAAAACCCACTTGGGTGGTAAAAACATCATGATATCTAAATACCCAAATAAACTTAACATGATTAGAAATATTTAGGATTGTTTATCAGACCGTGACTTTGAAAGTTTTAGGATGTTTATTATATTAATTGTAGAATTGATACTATATCTTTGTTTTCCCTCAGGGTAGGTTCTTTGGGATATGGTTAGGCTCAAAGTGAAGACTATTAACTAGAAGTGACTTTTGTAGTGCATATGATCTAGTGATAACAGATTGGTCTCCACAACTGGGCATAGCTCCAGGAATTAAACGGTGGATACGAGGTGGCTTTGAGGAAGATGCATATAGTATTGACATACATACTCGACAAAATTTATTAAGGACCATGCAGTAGCCGTTTTGGGTATGTATATTAATTTAACTTTATATTAATTTAACAACAAAGTATTCCCTATGAGACCCATATATCACTCTCGTAAGTGCCCGATCCCCATGTATTAGAAATTGCTATGAGCTCTAGAGTCCTTATGGTCTTGTAGTAAATATGAGAGTTTCGAGAAATGATACCCCGGTACTTTTCAAGAACTTAAGTCATATTTGAAGAACAATGCAATCAGATTCCTCAAATTGAATTTGGTAGAAAGCTTTCATACATTATATCTGCCGGTCCTTAATTTATTTTGTTGAGTATAGTAATTGCTACTTTCCATGGTGTTGAGAAGGTATGGTGTCACATGTTTTCAGAACTTATTTCAAATTTTACAGTTTTTCTATGAGGTGTGTTTGCTGGACTCTTGTGATCAGCATGACTACATATAGTGTTATGTCTGGTCAAACAATCTGACTGAGTTACCCATCTCAATTCCGTCACCAGGCCCAGAGATTACAAAACTTTTATGAGTACGATTTCATGCTAAACTCAATGAATGAATTAATGTTTTACATCGCAGTGGGAATATTTCACCCATAGGCGACAGCTCAACTCAAACGTTTGTTCACAAATCCCCATATAAAATCTGAGCTTCAGCATGAAATCGTACTCAAAAGGTTTCGTAATCTCAGGGCCAGGCTGTTTAGGACAGACCAAGCTTTTGACTACATTGACTTTGACGTTGATACATAACAGTCTCTCCAACTCTCTGATCGTTACCACTGTCCTATTCTAAGACCAGCGTACGTAACTAGCCACACAGCAGTCGGTCTGTGACAAGCAAACTTTCAATCAAACAATGAGACCATCATCATTCTGTAACATGGCGACCTAGTGACCCCCAATGACCTCAGTGAACCAATGACCTCAGTGACCCCAATGACCTTAGTTACCCCAGTGACCTCAATTACCTAATGACCTCAATTACCTCAATAATCCCAATTACCTTAATGACTGTTTTCTGTGACCAACATGTCTACAAAACAATTGGTCAAACAATCTAACTGCAATTGTCTCATTTCTTTTACCAATGGCTAAATATATAAATCCACTCATCTACATGTACTTACCTTTCTTTAACCAGCATGTCTACATATATAAATCCTCTCATCTACATGTAATAATAACAATGCGCACATTTATACCGCACCAAAGCCATGATATAAAACCTGCTCATAGTGCTACGTACATTTAGTATCAATGGATCTGTGTGCTCTGATTCTCTTTCTGAACTCCCTGGGGAATGTACAACCCAAGCTGCCGTTCAAGGCGCTAGAAGGTTATCATGTGCTTTCATTTTCATTCTTAACTTCCTGGAGAGTATACAACCCAAGCTGCCATTCAAGGCGCTAAGTTATCATTCACATTCACAAGTCATCCTACCAGGCACCCACTATCTGCTGGGTCTTTCCTGTGACCAACGTGATCATCTCCACACTTTGACCAACATTCCAACTGATTGACCGAACCAATTGTCTCTGCGACCAACATGGATATATAACACTCGGTGACAGTGATGACCGTCTCGATCATGTGACCAACACCTCGATCATGTGACCAACACTGCTACATAAGACAGCACTAGTTCCCCTGTCATGGCTAACTTCTCAGGGCAGGGTTGTTTTGTCGTTAACGAGAATGACCGAGAGAGAATTGTCAGCATTCGTCTTGATGAAGGAGAGATTGGCGAGCGGACAGACCCCGCTTCTCTCCCCTGTCTTGGGTGGCTCTACTACGTTAGGACAACAATAAATCTCCAGGATATCGAGTTACGAAGCCGTAGGAACGATCGCAATACATATTTATAGTTAATAGATGCAACAGTTGTCGCAATCTATGCGTCGATGGGACTGAAAGGATTAATTGTACCATATGTAATATGATTTCGGGCTACAAATAATATATAGATATAATATTAATTTGACTGATTTGGTCTACTAGAATAAATATTTTCTTAATCTAATTCAAGTGCTTTTCCTGCACTAAAATATATTTATTTATTTTACAACTTTGATTTCTTTTATTTGATTTATCGTTAATAGCAGAATAATTATTTTCTAATTCAAGTGTTTTTCCAGCACCAAATTATAAAAAAAATAAAAAAAAATTGTTTAAAAAACTTACTTGATCTTTAAAAAACCCACAACATCTATTGATATTCAATGTTTAACTTATATGCCAAAGGTAAAAGGATTTTGGATTCAATCAAAAATTGGATCAATCATTGCCGACACTTCGTCAAAACGTACGAAGATTTCGAAATTACCTTCTACTTCAACCATTTTGTACGAGTTCCTCCGACCCTCCAGCAAGACGAGAAATATGAAAGAAAGTAAAATAAAAAAAATTCAGCTCAATAAACATTGGTTATTGAAAAGAGAAAACTAACCAGTTCTTGGAATGCTACAACATGAAATGACACTGGTAGCAAGACGGCGCGTATTGACAGAGTGGAGTGATGTCAGTATGAATGGCTGGTACCCCCCTCTCCGCGGCCATGGACACACAGATAACACTGTAACATCAATAGCTCTGGTGGTACTGCTTTTACCAGAAGGTCCTAGCCTGTCCCCATTGATTTTAACCCGCTGATGTAGCCCGGGTTCACCCGCTGCTGTAGCCTGGGTTCATTACGGCTCTCCACGGGACGGTGGAAAAGGCGATCACACACACACACACACACACCACCGAAGACCAACGTTTGACTCTGGCGGTCTCTTGGAGACTTCGCTGGCAGAGGTAGTAGCGTCGGAGACACGCGAGGAGTTGCGGGGGTATTTGCTGTAGAGATGTATTTGTTGTCCGCTGGTGATCGGCGTCGCTATTGCTTTGATATTTGGTGATGAATCTATGTCCACCGGTGAAATAGGAGGTAGGTTTGAATGGACTTATATATGCTGTTAGGGTGGGTATTAATATGGACTGTGCGTGTGTATGGATGCATTGAGGATTACTTTTAGTCCACTGGTGAAATAGGAGGTAGGTGTGAATGGACTTACATATACTGTTAGGGTGGGTATTAATATGGACTGTGCATGTGTATGGATGCATTGAGGATTACTTTTAGTCCACCGGTGAAATAGTAGGTAGGTTTTAATGGACATAAATATGCTGTTGGAGTGGGTATTAAGAAGGATTGTGCACGTGTATGAATGCATTCGGGATTACTTTTATGAATGGATACAAATGGAACTGCTATTAGGGTGGATACAACATCAGGCCTGTGCTGTTAGGATGGATTCAAACAGCACTGTTAGGATATATGCAGATACATTCTAACTTTTAGGATGCATGCTGTATATACATGATGGATACAAGCAGTACTGTTGGAATGGAAACAAATGCGTTTTTACTTTTAGGATGCATATATCGATATATATATATTAGGATGACTGCTATTAGGATGTGTTCATACAGGATTACTTTTAGGATAGATCCAATTGGGTCTGTTGTAATAGAATGGATACACATGTAATGTTGGGATATAATTAAGAAAGACTGCAATATTAGGATGAATACTAACATAATTGTACTATTAGGATAGAAACAAATTGGATTAATTTTAGGATGTATATGAATGGAACTGAAGTGTTAGGATGGATGCAAATGGAATTACTTTTAGGGTGCACTAGAATGTTAATAAAACTGATGTTAGGATGGATATTAATTACTAATAGGATATATACATGGAACTGTAGTATTAGGACGAATACAGAATTAACTTTGCTGTTATTATGGATGCAAATGGAATGACTATTGGGATAGATACAAACAGTTCTGTGAGATATTGAACGTTTTTATTGTACAATTATGGCTATGCAGTATTGTTGATAATTAGTGCAATGTAAGCACAGCTGTCATCCTATTCATTTTTCATTGATTAAATTTATTGCTTATTACAATGAATATTCATTCATGTCACCATGACCTTATTAATAGCGCACTATGTCTATGGAATATGAAATTATATTATTTTATTATATCATAGTTTTTTGCCGGTCTAGACAATACACAACCATACCTAGGTATGTTTTGTTTTATGTGAATTTTACACATAAGAATATTGTATAATAAGCATTAATATTTTGTTAATGGATATTTTATTCAAGAATTTGCAGGTTATTATGTTGATCTTAATACAAATATGAATACTACTGAGAATCTATATATACTGAGGCATGGTAACAATATTATATTGTTTTTATTACTTATAATATCACATGTTAATAATCCAATATGTCATGTTTTGTTCTTCTGAAAAGTGTTTAAACATTGCTAATATCCTATAGGTTTTCCACTATAAACAGTGTGGTAGTTTTCTGATTTTTAGAGAAAAACATTCTGTTAAAAAACACTTGTAAAACCTACTGAGAATCGATTGAGAAGCTAATGAGAACACACTGAGAAATTGAAAATACATTGGGAGTTCATAGAGGACCCATTGAAAGCCCATGGAATCCCACTGGGAAACCCAAAGCCAACCCTAAAAACTTACTTTCAATGTTTCAATTAAAGTACTTATTCTCTAAAGCATGTTTTCTCTCCTCATTCAAGCATTCAATTAAGCACTATTATTGTATGCTAGACTTTTTTCTATCTTTTTATTTATTTATATACTTTTAAAACTTTTTTTTGGGGGGGAGTGAGAGTTAATATTTCCAAGTCAGTTTCTATTTCGATACATTACGACACTAAGCACCGAGTTAGTGTCGTGGAGTGTCTTGGAATGGGTGTGTCAATATACATTAGCTTTCCCTATCTGTGTATTGAACTTGCGTTTGTCTTGCACGAAGATCATTACTCATGACTTAATCATTATTTGAGTGTAGGCAATTGATAATATCTATATCCATTGTGTACATTGCACTCAATTGTCGTGTATTGATGGAATAATCATGTACATCGAGGGTTGAATATGTCGACAGGAAACCGACCTTTTTAGTGCGGAATGTTATAATGTAAATCACTCTTTTGTAATCACTCCTTTTTATTTTGTAAACAATAAATAAAAAATGAATAATCAATATAATACTGAAAAACGATCCACGAAAAGGAAATAACAACTTTTCAAAAAAAAAGTTATCATCTGTTGATATTCTATCATTGTTATCTTGGTTAGGGTTGGAGAGCAACATTAACATATAAGGATGTCAACATCTTGTTTGTCAAACTCTTATCATGATATATATTTATGTTATTGTATTGTTAAATGTCAAGTGTGTATATCCTTGTCATGAGAATACATATTGTTTAAATCATCTTACGTTGTGGTGTCTAGTACCAACAGTGTCTAGACAGATGACTTGGTTATATAGTGTCTTGTTGTAACATTATATCTAGACAGATGACTTAGTTATGGTGTCTTTTGATAGCAGTGTGTTTAGACTGATGACTTGGTTATGGTGTCTGGTACTGATGACAGATCTAGACAGATGATTTGGTTATGGTGTCTGGTACTGACAGCACATCTAGACAGATGACTTGGTTATTGTGTCTGGTACTGACAACACATCTAGACAGATGACTTGGTTATGGTGTCTGGTACTGGCAGCACATCTAGACAGATGACTTGGTTATTGTGTCTGGTACTGACAACACATCTAGACAGATGACGGTTATTGTCTCTGGTACTGATGACACATCTAGACAGAAGACTTGGTTATGGTGTCTGGTACTGACAGCACATCTAGACATCTTACTTGGTTATGGTGTCTGGTACTAACAGCACATCTAGACAGATGACTTGGTTATTTTCCCCTTGGTGCTGGTGATATATATTTATAGACAGGATGACTTTACCTGGCACAGGCATTGTGTCTAGACGGATTACTTTTTAGGAATGCAGTACGATTGATTTGCGTATTTTGCGGCGGCAATTTAGCTCACTGACACTCTGGTCGGATTGGATATTTGGCATGTTGAGAATCTCTCATCATTGACTATAGCCTTCACAATCTCTAAAATAGACGTCTATAATGACTTTCTAAGTCTGTGGAGCGAGCCGCAGTTGGGTGTTCACACATATTGTGGATTTATGATGATGCAAGTGTCATGGTCCCATTGATCCTACCAGCATCAGCCATGGCTACCTGCACCAAGGGTATGGTTGTAAAGTTCTAGTTTGTTTGTTTAAAGGAACAGAATGTGGCGGGTGGGATAAAAATAATGTGACTTTAACTATGTGTCGTATGTGGTACTTGTTGTTCCCCTATGTGTAGTACGTGGTATTTGTCGTCTCCCAACTGGGTACTCAGCATTATTACTTATTACTTAAGACAAGCAAGGGGACTAGTGAGCTCAGAGTCTATGCATGGTACGTAGTAGTTGTTGTTCCCCAACTGGGTGCGCAATATTATAAGTATAAAAGCAAGAACTAGTGAGCTCAGAGTCTATGCATGGTATGTAGTAGTTGTTGTTCCCCAACTGGGTGCTCAATATTAAAAGTATAAAAGCAAGAAGTAGTCAGTTCAGATTCTATACATGGTACGTAGTAGTTGTTGTTCCCCAACTGGGTGATCAATATTAAAAGTATAAAAGCAAGAACTAGTCAGTTCAGAGTCTATTAATGGCCGGCACATTGTCATTTCCCAACTCAGCATTAAAATAGGTAAATGTGTCTGAGTGGTGTATCACTGTTCTGACTATGGCAGGATATCATAGTGAGCCAGCACCATCAGCTGGTGGAAATCCAGCATAATAACAGCAGGGCATTTGTACATAACATACAAGCCATGATATGAATAAAATCATCTTGAAAGTGGATACATGAAGTTTTTCCAATAAATATTTTTTTAATATTTTTTAAATATTTTTTTTAAATCGTGAAAGTGGATCTAAACTCCAATCCAACCAACCAACCTTAGCCATGTTAGTTATATTACCTTGATGCTACGAGAAAGGATGGGCATTCTGAGAGATGTCTGTACAATATACATAGCTCTGTACCCTGTTACTCCAATAGATGTTAAAGCTAATGATGTCTTCTAGTGTAAGTGAATAGAGATACAGTTATAATAGGCGGAGGGTTCGCTCAGCCGGAACTAAACCTTGCCATGCCTATTACTCAACAAACAAAGCAAGGCAAATTATAGAGGTCCTATAAATACCCATTGATTGGAGTAATCATACAGTGTATGAACACAAATAAACCTTTACACGGGCAAACTGCAGAAAATAGAGCGACATCAACGCGAACTATAATTATCCTTTCAATGCGTCAAAATGATAACATATTTTTTGAAACTCCGAAATAGGATAACTGTAGTTTTAGGCATGTAGTGTTCTATAAAAAGACTTGGGCGTACTTTTCTTGTCAAATATTTCCAGATATCGTATCCATCAGCGAAAAGGTGAAAAAATTGGTTGTGGAGATAGGAACGATGTTAGATCCATGAAAAAATCTTTTGATATGAAGTTGATAACTGTAATTCTGGTTCTGCTTGTCGATATCGACTTCACCCTGCAGATTTACAGCGAGATTCTTCACGCCGCTTCAAATAGCAAAAAATGTAAATCTGTTATTATTCGCTGAAAAGGCGATCGGAGAAACCGAGAGTTTGTACATTGTATCTCCATATGTCAAGTTGGATCAACACATGTACTTTGTTCACAATTGATTGATTTCTGCGAATCAATTCGTGATTTGTTTGTCTGATCGGCAGCGGAGAAAGCTGGCAACCATTTGTAAGGACCGCAGCAAATGGGGAAATAAAAAAGATTGGCGATATCAATGTCTCCTCAGGTGGAGGATTTATCCGAGGGACGAGGGGAGTCGTTCATTATCCGTGACAACGGTTCCATCACCGTGGTAACTGTCGCCATGCCAACCCCCAAACTCTCGCTGGTAATCCTGTTTCCCGGACCTTTGCCAGACTCAAGATGGATGTCTGTCCAACTCAAGGGGAGATAATCACCCCAGTTTTGGACGCGTGATGCAAATAAAGCTGTGGTTCTGGGCAACCAGTCATTAAAAGGAAACACATAGGCAAAGGTTTCCTGTAGATCTGCGTGTGCTTCATCACGACTTGAATCCTTCCACGTCAAATAGTTCCTGAACGCAGAATGTCTTCCTCAATCTATACTAGATTACTACAATACCGCCTGCCATCTTCACGTACATTGTTCAGTCAATACAAACCTGGGGGCCTATTCTCGAAGCATCCCTGCAATCATAAAACAATTTTGCTGTGAATTAAACAATAATTCACTTGTGCTAAAAGTCAAATCTTTACAAAACACTCTTGCATACATTAACCTTATTACTAATATGTTAAACAAATTTAATTGAAATTTTACAAAACACTCTTGCTCACCTTCATGCCATCCTAAATATGTTAAAATACGTAAAAGTTGAAATAAGACTTCAAATAATAAATACATTACTTCAACCATTTGACAACGTCTAACAAGTGGAATCCTTATTTCTTCAGGTCTCTTATACTCAATAACCATAGTAACTTTAGACATCATGATTAATGGCACATAATTAATGACTGTGACATAATTCAATTTCTAAGTACTATAGGGGACAGATAGTAGCGCAGTGGTAGAACGGTTAGACTTTGGCGCCAAAAGTCCAGAATTCTAATCCCGTCCCCCAGAGCCTGGCATCCATCCTCGCGAAAGTTTCGTTTTTGACGCGATATTGATAGAATGCGCCACAAGGACAATATATTACTGGTTCAATGAAAAGTTTAAATTTTACGCAACATTCTTGTGCACATGACTACGACATGTCAACATGAAGTTCAAAATTGTTGTAACATGTTCATCCAGGGACCACTTTATCTAATCTGCCAATGTATATTAAATAAAATTATAATTTTTTCCAGAAGAATGAGTGCAGTCCCCTTGTAGCCGCGTGGAAATGGATGACTTGTTGAGATATGCGTAGACAGACACGGTGAGTGACGTATACGACATCTGTATTGTTTCACATTCCGCAGTTCTGCCAGTGCCGCCACAGTTCCGTGTGGAACAATGGTCATTGGTGACAACTGCAGTCGTCAACTATGCGTTAATCTGACACAATCGCATGAAATAAGTTTGATTCATTGCGTGATCTGGTTTTAACTGCAACCCTTGACAAGGCATAGGATGATCATAAGACCTTCTCGTGGGTTTATTTTAAAATCAGTGTTCTTGTTTTTGCTTCTATGAATTGTTATGTGTAATAGATAGCAGGAAATGCTCTTGCAATTGACGTTGAATGAATATGATTCAATGAAATATTTATGGCTACAGTAATTTAATTTTCAATGTTATTAATCATCAATATTATCATAAGTGGTTCTAGATATAGTTTCCATGTGATTTATTTTCTTGTTTTTGAAATTCAAAATTTGTTATGTTTTTAACAATTCAGAATAAACTGACCACTAAATAAAAACCCAGATGTTATCAGTCGTGCCAGGTAATAATCGACGATGCTGCTGATTTATTGTCATATTCACACTAAAGGATTTCTCCGGTGCCAGAACAAGTTGCTTTTAATCAATTATATATATTGAAAATATATATTTAACATGAAAATCTGACTCAGATGTGCTTTAATTATCAAATAAATGAGAAAACAAGTACCGGTCTGTCCCTCTCAAAGCCATATGCATATTTGGGAGCTGGTGATGTCACGGGTGATGAGCTGTTCGTTATTGAAACATCATCACCGTCATAATCATTGTCACCATCATCATGCAATCCCTGATGTGAACCACTATCATGTCACCCTAATGTCAGCACCATCATGTCACCCTAATGTCAGCACCATCATGTCATCCCATAAAAAATCATTAATAATGTGCAGTTTTCTATGGTGCCAAATCCACGCTACAGCGTGCTCAAAGCACTGTACATTATTACCCCGGTCAATGGATCTGTGTGCACTCAATTCCTTCTCAACTCTGTGGAGTATACAACCCAAGCTGCCATTCAAGGTGCTACAAAGTTATCATTCCCATGTCCATCTCATCCTTCCGGGTACCCATTCTCTGCTGGGTGAACAGAGGCATGTTCGAATTAAGCCAATTGCCTGAGGTGACACCACAGGAGCGTCATCACAGGTGCACAAACTGCCGTCAGAATTACCACAAAATTGATCTAATCATTGCATGAACACATCATGACCAAGATTGGACAACACACTCTCCAGTCTAGTTTCTCAGAAACTCAGGAAACTTTCACATAACACTGTATATAGTAGTAGAGGTAGTCGCAGTACCCGGCCCCGAGTTTACCAAAAAAAAATAGTACAAAATTTTACTTTTGTAAACTTTTTTAGTACAAATTTGTATCATGTTAATCTTGAGCTTGAGCATGAAATCATACTCAGAAAGTTTCATAACCTCGGGGCCAGGCAATGTATAAATATCACCGGTGGACAGTCTACAATATCACTTGACAGTAATCATATTCCAGACCAAGTCTGGGAGTTATAGCATTAGAGGAATGTCGTCAGATATACAAGTTTGTCTGTGCTTAACCCTCTCGATGCTGAAGGCAACCAGAGATGCCCTAAAGAACAGTGGTTGTGCCTAATCTGGTATGGAGAGGGTTAAACGTGTTGGAGATATTTAACAGTCACGTGTCTATTCCACATCCAACTTCAAAATGTCTATTATTTTAAAGTCTTTTGGTTTCTATTTTTATGGAAAGCCTAGAGGCTTTCCATATATACGTTCACTTTGAGCTTCCGGAATGTAGGCTCGTGGATCCG
>JAVCKZ010057545.1:0-16169 GCA_034780755.1 Lepetodrilus elevatus | reverse complement strand
TGGTCATGATCCACCCTCTAAATCATGCCCAATACTGGTCATGATCCACCCTCTAAATCATGCCCAATACTGGTCATGATCCACCCTCTAAATCATGCCCAATACTGGTCATGATCCACCCTCTAAATCATGCCCAATACTGGTCATGATCCACCCTCTAAATCATGCCCAATACTGGTCATAATCCACCCTCTAAATCATGCCCAATACTGGTCATGATCCACCCTCTAAGTCATGCCCAATACTGGTCATGATCCACCCTCTAAATCATGCCCAAAGCATTACAATGCTACTCCAGTCAATGGATCAGTGTGCACTCACTTGAACCTTCTCAACTCCCTAGGGAGTTTAATCCTGTGAAGTTTCCGAGTGTGGAAAGACCATCCAGTCCTGTGACGAGTGTGCCAAGACCTTACAGACCATTTTAAGTCGAGTGTGGCAAGACCTTCTCATCAGAACCAAGCATTAACAGGCAAACCCTCAAGTGTTCAAGTATTTACTGTGTTCAGTGGAAGTGTGGATTTGAATGATTCTCTCTTCAAAGAGTGTTTTTGTGCATGTCTGTAATTAATATGTAAAAATATAATGGTGTCAACAACTTAAATTGTATTACTGAATATGCATGTACTTCATTAACCCTCTTCATGCTGGAAGCAAATGGAAATGCCCCAAAGAGCTGTGTCTTTTGCATAATCCAGCAGGGAGTGAGTTAATATGACTGAATTTATTGAGAATATTTCAGAAAGTTCATGCTCCATTCTTCAGGAAATGTTTATGTAATTCATGCTTCATTCTTCAGTTAATATTTATGTCAATGTTATTGTCTTTTCCTTCTTGTCTAGAAATCCTAAGCATAACTGAAAATCACATTTGAAAATTTTATTTGCAGAAATTAATTTGTTTGACAAAATCAAAATTAAATTATAAATTGGAATCAATACACTGATAAACAGTTAGAATATATTAATTGGTAACCTCTATATACATTCCCCAACAAACCTTTAGAAATAATACCACATAGATTCATGCAAATTTCCAAACGAGTAAAAGAAGTGAATTCATTCAAAAATATCCCATGAATTTGCTTTCTTAATTATTATGTGAAAATTATCAAAATAAATATTATGCATATAGCATTCACAAATCTGTTAATAAATCAAAATAGACTGTGCTAAAATAGAAACTGATTTAACGTAAATAAACTCCAAATGAGAACATTGTCATACTCTGATCAGCTTAAATCAACAACCAAACACATTATATTTTTCTCAGTATGTCCAGAAATCAGTGACATAGG
Source organism: Lepetodrilus elevatus (assembly GCA_034780755.1). Lineage (NCBI taxonomy): Eukaryota > Metazoa > Mollusca > Gastropoda > Lepetellida > Lepetodrilidae > Lepetodrilus > Lepetodrilus elevatus. The sequence goes on along the minus strand of JAVCKZ010057545.1, from coordinate 14,872 downwards.
GCTTCTAAATATACCAGTACAATTAATCCCAGTAAGAAACAGGTAAAATTACATTATATCCTTCAAATTTGGATCAAAATGGTGAATATCCTGCACTGAAAAAAATCAGGTATTCTCCAAGAATTGTGAACAATTTCAGGAATCGATGGAACATTACTGCTTCATCACAGCTTATATGGATATCTAAGCAGTAGATTCCTTCCTGTGAACACATTCACTCCTGCTTATAGTACAGAAAACAGGTCTTCCGATGTCTGGTCAGATCACGCTTGTACTTGTAATTCTTGCCACATGGGCACACATGTGACACGCGCTGGTGAACGGCCGACATGTGTTCATTTTTATTCCACGATTTTGAGAATTCCTTCCCGCATACTTCACACGACCATGATGTTCTGGGAATCGTGTTGCGAGTCCGCTCCCAGGGCTCTCGATTACGACCAGTGGCGAAATATTCCGGTTTCCAGTACGACTGATCTTCACCCTGATCTTCACCTTGACCTTCCTCACCCTCATCTTGAACTTCACCTTTGACATCAAGGAAGTCCTTACTGTCGACCTGACCTTGACCTGCAATCAGGAAATAAAGTCAAGTGATACATGCAGCATAATTTTGGCCACAAATAAATTCATTGCAATAACTTTCCTTCCAAAGGGTTACATGAAATCTGAATCTTCAAGTTAGGGGAATGGCAAAAGTACATTCAAGTCAAATTCAACTCACACATCTATTCCAACAACTGCATGAGAGAGCGAGTTGTGACAATAATACTCAATAGTTGTATAATAGGCATCCATTTGTAGTATAAGCATCCATTTGTAGTCTATTCTACTAATAATATGAGGGTGAATGAAAGCCACCAGAACATTGATACTCAGGGTGGGATAGATCTATTATACATGTACTTTATATTTTGCTATGAGTGAACCTTATCTAATCACTACTAACATGTGATATCTCAATCCATGCTATATTTATGGAATGCATCTCAATCCATGCTATATTTATGGAATGCAAGTAAAGAGGTGGTAACACTATCTATCAGACCTTGTCATTGAACACGAGTCAATATATTAACCAAAGGGCATCATCCAGGATATTCAACATGTAGTAAAATCATTGCCTCGGGGAGATACTGCATCATGCTAAAGCTCATCTTCACATTCAACAACTAGATATTTCCTTATGCCTAAATCTGACAAGCAGCGATATTAGTGAACAAATCTTGAAAGTGGCTTTAAATCCCAAATAAAAAGAATAGAAACATAAAAGAAAATACCTCGATCGTTTGGAAGTCCATGTCATCGAATTAGGTTTGAAAGTTAATAAGGGAGAACCTGAGTCCAGCTAGTGGAATTGTTGCATACTATGCATGCGCTTAAATGGTAGCTCGTACATTGGTCACATGGAAAACTTCCATTTTGAGTAAGCAACTACGATCAATCACCAATGTTTTCAAATGGTAATGCTAACTACAGCAGGAATAAATAACATAAGCACACGTTATATGCCAATTTTATTTTAACTCAATCTATCAACAGCTCATCAATGGCATACAGAAAATAGCCAATCTATAGCCCAGCACCTCAGTCAAATGTCAGTGATCTCAAGTAATTCGACCACTCAACTAGTTCTTTTAGCTTTAGAAGTGTTCCAAGTTCTCATCAGTCATGAGATTCTTTGACACTGAGCACAGTACATCTCTTCTGATGCCTGGCGAGATCCCGAGGTTAGTGGTACACCTTCCCACACACAGGGATAGCTGGCATTACTACCATGGACAGCCTGGCACCGAGATTACAAAAACTTGTTCCATGCTCAACTCAGAACCAAATATTCTGAAGTACTATGTCAGATTGCCCAATATGATTAAAATGACATTTATTTATCAGCAAAAAAATATAGGTATTTTAAAGAAAGTCAGTCAAATGTGTAGTTATCATAAACCATCTCAAGAAGAAACCTAAAATACCCCTGCCAACATTTGTATATATATTTATTTATTTACCTATACACTGCATTTATATAAACATGTTTGCCTAGATACTACGTTAATATATAACATCTGTAAAATTCCGGTGCTGTTACAAATTGTATATATATATGTTCTATACCATTTATATGTTACTGTATATTTGCATCCTTGTGAAAACCTCTGTAATCCCAACAACCCCTTTCCATTCCCCCTACACACAACCACATCCCGTCATCTTGTCCATCATATGTATACTTGATGTATACAGTAGACCTCGCATAAACCGGACCCTCGCATATAACGGACTGAATCTGAAGTCCCAGGTCCCATCCAACGCTAATTGCGGCATATGCGTATAACGGACTTCGCATATAACGGACAGAAATAGCCAGTCCCAATGAGTCAATTATATGCGAGGTCTTTCTGTATTTATTATGTCCTCCCATGTCGTGCATCACCACCAGAGTGTTATAAAAGTTATCATCATTCTTGAGACCCTTTGGCATTGAGCACAGCACATCTCTTCTGATGCCTGGTGAGGCCGCGGGGGTAGCGGTACACCTTGCCACAGACACAGGTGTAGCTGGCATTGCCATGGACGCCCTGGTCGTGCAGCTTCATGTTCCAGGAGTTGGTGAAGTGTTTGCCACACTGCTCACAACTCCAGGGCGCGACGTTCCCGCTGGCAGAGCCCGAGGGAATTCCCCTGTGACCTGGACCTGCTGCAGGAGGTGCATTGGCGCCCGGCCGACCCGAGAACCAGGTATGCAGACCCATTGCCATATCTGAAACATACAGAAGGCTGGGCGTCAGAGCACTTGTCAACAGCATAGGATTATCAGACTACTACTAGGGCTGCAACAGTATACGACTACCACAATAGGGCTATAACAATATAAGACTACTACAGTGTTAATCACCAGCAAAAGGCTAGGTGTCGGAAGAATGTCAACATCACCAGCAAATGACTTCCATATGGTAACAATCCATCAATCCCTCAACACATGGGACAAGATGTAACCTTGAAGAGGTGTATGAATTGTGTGATGTAGTGTATGCAAGTGTTTTAGATATCTTGAAACAAATGCCTCTTGTGCAGTCTGAATAGACATTTGTGTCATCCTTTCCACACATGGAACTGCCAACCACTGGATAGAGTATATAGGTCAACCGTTCCATAGAACAATCGTAGTGCTACAAGTCCTTAGCAAATCCATGCTAATGTACAGGAGTTAGAACTTTTGTAGCGCTACGATTGTTCTGTGGAACGGACCCTAGGATTAAAATCTGGTAATTCTTTTTGTATTCTTACACACCACTGCACATTCACCAAGAGTGAGTAGATCATAGAAGATTATCTTCCAACATTCAAAAAAGCATCATGCATGTTATTTGTTGCCCGTTAAAGGTATAATATCACAGATGGTGGACCGAGATGGTGGTCTAGCACGGTTTTACCTGAAAATAAATGCATTTGTTTTGACTACACAAGTACTTTATACAACCATTTACTTATTCCACATGTATCAACATTATATTTTGTATTAATATTTATTAATTAGCAACGACTCACACATAAATGGCGCCAGTGGCCGTGGCAGATGACTTTGACCGTGTTCACTGAGTGGAGTTATCTCCCTTAGTCAGGAAACCAGAGGAAATGTGAGATTGGACGTATTTTATACTCGTTATACCAGGAAGTGTAAACTGCAATGGAACTTTACCTATCCTACAGCGGTAACAATATATTTGGAGGTACAATAGCGATGATGTGTATGCTAAGAGCATGTACTTTGCATTTTTAACTCCAATTAAGTTGTCGTTTTGGACTGAATTAGACTGTGATATTATGCCTTTACAAAGCAATGACGGTTTTCAGTATAATTTTATCACGTGATCGGTGACACAAGTCCTTGGTAGATGTCAATTATTATAGTTATTAATATGTTACAAGTAGTGGACATAATGTGGCTGTATACTGATGAAAGTAATTTGTATTGATCAATTCTAGCAAGCAGAAGATTAACAGATGATGGATGTTTTGTTATGTGGCCATAAGAATATACAACAGTACTGTACGTTTGTTTCTACAAAGATAAAACTAATTTGTATCACTATTATAGTTCTTTGAGTATGTTGTTAGATCCTTTGTTGCAAAGCAAAAGAAATCCAATATTTATAGATAAAAGTACTGCATAATTAAAAAGTCAGACAATATCCAAGACTCAATAGAAAACTACATTGTAAAGATACGTTTTATTTTCCATATAGACTAACTAACTACAAAGCAAACCTCCCTTTGATAGTTCCTACCCTATCAATGGTACAACAAAGCTGTACAGATAAAGCTAAATCAATGTCAATAACGATGACCTTCAGATCTACTTTCTCGTCATTGTAGCTTTTAAAATACGAACAAATATACATCTTTCAAACATAATATTAACAATGTGAAAATCTGGAAAAAATCAATACTTTCATTAAATGCACTCATTAATTTCAAGAAGATAAAAATGTCAAATTTCTACCAACAGCTTGGATTATTGATATCTTGAATAATGAATAAAGATAGCAATGTTACATTCCTGGAAGATGAAAATGGAAATATCTTTTTGTCTTGCTGATGTAATATTCCAATATTTTCCTTTATCCGAGATTGGATTAGGTAGTAATATTTGTGAAATGTACAAGGTCAAAGGCACATCCTAACACTTTTTACAGTTTTCAGGTACATTAGACACAGATGTATGTGAACTAGGTGTAGTGTATTCAGTATTGATGTATTTGAAAACTTAAGATTGTACACCATGTTTACTGTGACAAATATACTATGCAGTATAATATATATGTAGAATATACTTGGTCTGGATACGCAAGCCATTCTGTGGCAGTGTTCGAAATTAAGAAAATACCAAGGGGGGTCATTCTCCATAGGCTCAAATGTTAATGGAGGTCAAACCTGTAATTTACAGGGTGTCGCACAGATTATGAGATACCATTAATATTGCAGATTTTCAAATGACACCCCCCAGACCCTTTAACTCTTTCCATGCTGGAGGCAACCAGAGATGCCCTAAAGAACAGTGTCTATGCCTACTCCAGCAGGGAGAGGGTTACATTCGAACACTGTGTGGTCAAGTTGTACTGGCAGCCTCCTGTGCCTGATACTTGAGACACTCCTTCCTGTGTCTGCGCATGTTCCTCAGGTACCTATAGATCTTTCCACAGACACACACCAGCCTCACGTTGTCGTGAATAACCTTCACGTGCTCCTTCATGTTCTGAGCCGCCGTGAAGCTCTTTTCGCAGTACGGACACGGAAACAGGTGCTTCTCGCCCAAAGAAGCTTCATGATACGCTACAAAGCCTGATTGCATGTCGGAGATATTGGGGTTTCGGTTCAACTCCATTGTGGCAGATCTCATGCTCCTTTGCAGAAGGTTCAAACCTGGGCCAGAACCTGCAAGTAACAAAAGGTGCATGACTTAGATTTACCATCTCCATAACTTTGAGCAGTTAGTGCGACATACATGGCCTGAATGCACAAGCACAGACAACATGGCTCGCCTGATATTGGACAGACTCTTCTTGCTGTCAAAACTTCCATGCAAACTGTATTTATACAACAAACACTCACCAGAGTAATGCATCAATGTTTTAATTATTTCTAAGGTAAATATGTACAGAATACAAAAATAGTACTTCGTAACGGCTATACAGTCATGAATAATAGTATTGGGGATGAAGACCAAAACGATATGGTACATAATTATTATGCAATTTAGAATTATCAAGAAATAATAATGTTTCACTTAAGTGGCATTCAGTTCTCAAAGTCGAAATTACAGATGTACATATCTGTGTATGGTATTAGTAGAACACTAAGGAATGATGTGAATTTTGGATTAAAATATAATTCATGTAATAGCTGTTATTGAAACAAGTTAATACAAATTTTGATCAACATAAAAAGGTTTTCGACCATGAAAAATACCTTAAATACCAATAGATTTCTACTTATCACATGGGATAAATATGCACCAGACATTCAACAAGGCATTATTTACACAGAACACAGCACAGTGGTCTGGTCAGTTTGTGTCAACATTATATGCAAAAATAACAATTAATGTCAATGTCTTTACTCAGAGCACCAAAAACCATCTCGCATGACAATGTTTGCAAATCGCATCACATCCCTAAATTATTGTCCACTGCAGAAAAAGACATGAAAACCTCGCTAATCTTCACACAACTCAACGGCCTCAGTATTTCATGGCCTGCTCCAAGACACGCGCACTTGCAATGACCTACTCAAAGAAAATAGCAATTGAGTTCAGGATTCAAATACAGAAGAACACCACAAACAGCTCACAACCCAGTTTATCAAGAGTGTGAAAGAAGTCCAGAATGAAGCCATGAAGGTCTCCTTTATCCACACCACTAAATCTCAGCAGCATCCCCACTACAATCTACCAGCACCTGCTGCCACCAACTGGGCAACCACGAAACACTCTTTCTGATGCTTCTTGAAGTTCTGAGGATACTTGTACACCTTCCCACAAGCACAAGTGTAGGTTATGTTCTGGTGAAGAGCTTCCTTGTGAACCTTCTTGCTCCAGGGGTTAGTGAACGTTTTGCCGCATTCCTCGCACTGCCACGAGCGTTTGCCATATTCCGACGGAACGCTGTGCGGCAGTATGGGACCAACGGACAAGTTTAACGGCACCGCCTGCCTCAACATTTCGGCGATACTGCGAGGAATGGCTTCCTCTGAACCTCCCGAGTTACCAACACTGGCCGGAAGAGAATGCTTCTCCTTATCTGAAAGCAACAAGATTGAAATGTTGGTATAGGAGAATTGCATTGATCATGATGACCAGGTTAGCACTGCAGGATTGCAACACATTAAGCACACTATACTACAATTCCACAAAAGCACGTACATGTGTATTGCATATGGTATAGGGGAATGAATATGACTATCAGTAGAAAGTGTAACTGAAAACCATTGACCTGTTCAAATGACATTTAAAAAACAAATGTGTGATAGCTAGAACAAGGAAATATATTGCTAAATTCGGTGACATAAAAACCTATTCAAGTTATTTTGAAACCAAATAAAAAAAATATAAGGGCCAAATTAATGAAACGTACCCACTTAAAATATGTCAGCTTGAAGAAAACTGGAAACAACATCAATGTTCGAAACACAATCAAAAGTCCCATTTTGCAGTCAAGAATATGATATTCCATTTTTCGAGTGCTGTCCTCCATTGCTACAATGTTTTTGACATATTGGATTTCAACCAAATAATTTCTCAAGCAGATTTAGTCATAGCTGCTAAACAATTCTTCTTGTGGGTGTACAAGTTATGTGGATAGCGAAACACTGTCCCACAAACACAAGTATATTTGACATTTCCATGAAAAGCTTCCCTGTGACGATTCCTGTTACATGCATTAGTGAAAGTCTTTCCGCATTCCTGGCACTGATGTATTCGTTTCCTACGACTTTCTGAATGTAGTCCTTTTTGGAAAGTGTATGTCGATTCATGGCCAAATGGAGGAGGCTGACGACTCTGAACCAGATCCTTGGTGAGGTTAGAGGGGTCAAACTGATGCAAAACTCCCAAATCTGAAACCATGAAAAGTGAGATGTTGGCGAGAGGGAATTTAGAACTTAATGCATGCATGCATGTTAATCTTAGTACAGCTACCGAGTTGGAAGAAAACACAGTAAGAATTAGTAAGAAATTGAAATAAAAAGACTGTAGACCCAGATACATTTTGGCAGAAATATCAAACACAATGATCTATTCCTTACTTTAAAAGAACACAACAGCCTTCAAAAACCCAATACATTTACAGCTCCCTTTTCTGTTCTGAATCCGCATTATCCTTGGACTTGACAACAAAACAATCTTTCTTGTGCCTCAAGAGATCTCTCTTGTATTTGTACATCTTTCCGCACAAACAAAAGTGTCGGATATTTTGATGCATGGCTTCTTTGTGAATTCTCTTGTTGCAAAGATTAGTGAATTTCTTTCCGCATTCCTCGCACTCGTATCGTTTTATATTAAGACCAGCCCTTTGATTTCCTGGGAAAAATAATAGATCATTTTCTGGAGATTCATTCAATCCTCCGAAAACATTAGAAGTTCTTGCCAGCTGTATGATAGACACAGCAGGGTTTACAACAGAAGAACCGGAGCATTCAATGAACATAGCGGCAGTGTCATCAGAGTGTTGTGAAGCACCAAACTGGCGAGGATGTCTTCTTCCCAAACCTGAAACTGACAAAGAGAAAGGTTTGGGAAGAATTTACACCATTTGTGCAATCGCAAATAATCGCAACATTGTTCAAATGAAAACCATAAATCCAACATAATGGAATATAAGCATTTTGAGGGAACTACAGGTAATACAAACTTAGATGAAAGAAGGATATGCCGATGCGAAAAGGAAACTTAAAAGGTGCAAAGAAATTATGATGGCAACCAACATAGAGCTCACAAAGCAAGAACAAGTCCAATTGTGCGCAGAATAGAATCCAACAAGATTTGGGGGAGTCAACCAAAACAAAAAGATTCCAATTTTCCCTCCTTAGATCTAGGTGATATTAGCACTACAGATGAAGAGCTGTGACCAATAACACAACTGGTGACCTTTTCAATGACCACATCTGTCTTCCAATCTAAACTGATCAAAGTTTGGTACTACGACACAACAAATTGACCCAACTGTACAATATGCTGTAATAGGTACCTCTACAAAACAGTAACGTTCCCAGCTGCTTTAACAATAAGACACTCCTTCTTATGCCTCCTGAGGTCTCTCTTATATCGATAGACCCTTCCGCAGACACAGGAGTACGTCACATTCTCATGGACAGCGTCAGTGTGTATTTTCTTGCTGTCTTGAGTAGTGAACGTCTTGCCACAGTATTCGCACTGAGGTAAGTTCCTGGGGTTCAGAATGCGTGGTCTATCAATCACAGGGAGCCTCATAACGAAGTCCTCTGGACCTATGCCTCCAGCAACAGCACGTGCAAGACCTGCAAGCAACAAGGGAAGGCTCAGTGAGATTGTAGGAATTCACAGTTCAGACAGTACAGTACAGTACAGAACATTGACAGGAACACTACACAATGTCAGTGTGGAACAACAATACTGATCATCAATTAAGATGTAAATAGCCAAGATATCAAATATACTGAAACAGGGATCAAAACTAGCACACTAATCCAGGCCATTTCTCCCAATCCTAAGGGCTAGTAGAAATTCATAACATTTGTTATTTGTATCACTATTTTGGCCAGTACGTTTTAAAGTTAGTTCTATTGCTATATTAAAAAAACTAAAATATAGTAGAACCATTGTTAGTCCTAATGTAAAATTTCCTAAAATTATATACAAACTAGAAATATAAAATGCCAACTTATCAAGCTTTCTTCCTAATTAATTCCATTCAATAAACACATGATTAACTTTGATAAATAAAGACAAAGTTTCAGTTAGAAAACATGATAGGGGGATGAGATAACTATACAAGTGAAACACACATTTTACAATTTCCCATTTAAATACATGTACCCGGTATAGTAGAACCATTGTTAGTCCCGATCTCTTGCAATTTATCTTTCATTGTAGATGGTTTGCATGTTATCTATTATCTTCCACAATCACAATACTAATAAAATTCCTTTTAATGAACAGAAAATTGATAGGAAATATTTAAATTAATACACAATTTGTGACATAATTGTGAACTGTTTGAAATTCTTTCCATTAACAAGAAACAGAATGCATAATCCAAGGTATCTATAGGAAAATGGCAGCAGAAAGGTACCGAGATGCAATACACATAATGTTCGTTCAAATCAAGATGCAATAGCATTATATCGTTGAATGTTCTTACTGAACACGATTTTCTACAGTTGGAATATTACTTGCATCTAATCATTTGACTGGAAATGTTTGCATTGAGATGATATTAAAAATTAAATAACTCACATTTCAGTAGAACATCAAATGCCCCCAATTCAAGTCTATATAAATGTCAGCATCTCATTTGTCTTGTGCAATTAAGCAAATCTTCTTATGAACATTAAGATTCCGAGTGTATTTGAACGACTTTCCACATTCACAAAAGTAGATGACATTGTTATGCAAAGCTTGGACGTGGGTTTTCTTGTTCCAGGCATTTGTGAATGTTTTACCACACTCTTCACACTGGTATAAATTTCTCGATCCAACAGAACTGTCGTTGTTTTCTGAATGCAGTGCGTAATTTAAACCTGCTTGAACTAAATCTAATTCATATCTGTGAAAATTGTCTTGCAAACCAGAAACAAAATCGCTGGGCTGTGAAAGTATGTTGCTATGAGCGGACTTGTTCATGGGGATACTTGGCTTGTTTGATGAAGTCCACTGATTTCTATTCGACTCCACCCGTGATGATCTGGGATTTGACATTTCAGGGACACCTTGAAGTACGCCTGCAAGTAAGAAAAGTAAATGTTTGGAACGGTTTCTGATAGGCCAGCAATAACGTATCATTATATCTACAGTACTCCCTCGATATAACGCCCTTCGATGCACCACTGATTCGGATACAACGCGGGGTCCAACGTGGACCCCATTAAAAAAAAAAAATCTTTAAATATTTTTTTTCCCTGCAATTATATTCGTTGATATAACACGGGTGGCATGTCATGGACCCCAATTTCAGTGTTATATCGAGGGAGCACTGTATATCAATTCATAATGCTCAATGTAAGGTAAATATGCTCAAAGTAAGGCAATAGTACAATGCAATAACTATAGTAGTTGTTTCTCAACATGGTTCATACATCTGAAGAACCATTTGAATCGAAGAAAGCTCACCATTTATCAAAAAGACAGTTGTCTCCAATACTTTACCCTTAGAAAGAATCCAACAGATTATAGCCAGTTATAATTAACAAATAAATGAACTAATATTACAAAGTAAAATGTCCTGTTTTTGTCAAGAGCTAGTGTTATAATTCTCCTGACTTCACAAGACATCTTTAATTGACCCCAGATTAATAATGGTATTTCATTGTGGAAAAGTAGTTTGCGATTATCTTGTAATTACATTAGCATGAAAGAAACCCCATTAATGTTATACTCACAAAATACACAGACTGTAGATTCAACCTTCAGATCAACAAATTGAATTTCCTTGAATCCTTTACGATTATTCAAGGATGTAGAAATAAAGTAAGAACTCTTTGCCATCTTGTTACAACACAAATCATCATGACATTGCAATTCAGAAACTGTCCAAATAGCAGTACGCACAGATATACCAAGGGAAATTATGCATCAGTTTTTCAGAGTTTGTTCTTTTCGAGCAGTCAGTGGACAATGTTTCATATGATACTTCAAGTTGCGAGAATACTTGTACACCCGGCCACAGACACAGGAGCACGTCACGTGTTCATGAACAGCCTTCTTGTGGGCCACCTTATTAGTACAGTTCGTGAACAGCTTGCCACACTCTTCACACTGAAACATTCGCCTGTTCAAACTTTGTTTATGCACACGGCTGGCATCATGGGCTAACGGCTCTATGGGTCCTTTCGCAAATATGGAAGTCTGAACGAATTGACGAGAATTCATGGGATCATAAAGGTTACCATGATATTGTACAGGTGTACCACCAATGTTTTCCCCATAAACAAGACTTGCAGTCCTTCCCATTCCTGAAACATCAATGGAACAAGTACTTTAGTTATTATTGTGTTATGTCATAGTACTTTAGTACTTTTAGCTATACATGAATCCAACAAAAAAGTTAGAGAAAGTCCATGTCCATTCTTTTGGAGGTCAGAAGTCAAATCTGGAATTTTCTGGTTCTTTCAAATATTGTCTCCTGCAACACGTGTTAATTCGCTCACTTTCCCATACTCTATCAAAATGATGCAATGGTTTTGGTGGTGTATCTAATAGCCAACTAAATAACAAGCAACATTACAAGCATAAAGGTTGCAATTCTTATATTATTCATTGTGTGTAGTTCTATACTTCTCGAGCGTTCATATGGATATAGCTATATGCATTGACCCTACAAATTGACAATATATCGAGGTTATCCATTGAGTACCAATGTATTATCCTCCACTTAACCCTCTCCCTGCTGAAAGGACGTTAACTTGCTCGATCACATGTAGAAATAGAAATAGAACACTTTGATTTTATTCAGCAGTTAACAGTTAAAACCAGTACAGTGTATTCATTTGGACACATTATTGCTAATTTGGAAACCAAGTTAGAAAGTCAGACTATTGTTTTCCTTGGATGTGTTTCAGCTTTGACAGAATATGGGTGTTTGGGTGCAGCTATTCAGGTATTATGTTGCTTCTATTGATGCAGACTAATTCCTGAAATGAAAAATAACTTTCCTTTGAAATAATTGATGCAAGTACGGTACTAACCATTTCCCTACTACAACCAGGACTTCTTTCACAATGTTAACACCAGGGGTGTGTTTAAGCTAGAATACGTATTGATATGTATTGTTATGTATTGCTACAGAAGCCGTTCAGCAGCACGCGTAGCAATACGTATTAATACTTTTCACTACGGGTCTGGAGGCTGTGCGCTGTGTAGGAAAAGCAATACGCACGAAGCCGTTCAACGAGCAATACATGTAGGGAAAAGTATTGTATTCATGTATTCTAGCTTGAACGCACCCCTGTTTAAGGTTAAACTCGCGTTTTAGAGCTAAACCTGGTCCAGACCGCGTTCGATAATACGAGCCTAGGGGTTTGGACGGCAAGGGATCTAACGAGTAAGCCCAGTAAGGTCACGTGACCAGAACAAGATGCAATGTTGCTACGTGTATGAGTCGCTTTAAGTCATTAACTGCGCATATTTCAGGACAAGATGAGTACTTACTGGCCACAGATTGTTTTCGCCGTATTATATTTTACATAATATTTGTTGAACGTGTAGCAGTAATCGCCGCTTCGAGTCCATCCTGTGAAATACAAATTAAATAATTACAATCGTATGTCGATTTAATGAACTCATCGTGGGATTACACACCTTGTATTGGAAAATGAAGTTTAGGTTCTAGAAACATGACTTGTTGAAGATTAAAATAGACACAGAAGTAAATAAACGTACATGCACACACACATGCTATACATAAATAAGTAATGGGGCTGGTTGTACATAGCGCAACAATACAATATGACTTCGGAACCTAAGGCCCCGGCTTCAAATCCAGTCTCCATTCAGTTCAGTTCCTGGCATAAACTGACAAGCTGTGATGTAAGTGAAATAGTCAGTAGTCAGTAGCGGTTCTAAACCCCAATTAAAAACATTGAAAACAAGAGCAAAAAACCCCATAAAGATGTCACACTAACCTGTCGAGCAGGGCGTACTCGCCGAGAGAGACTCTGAATCAGAGAATAACGAAGTATAAGTTGCAGGGTTAAACATAGTCGTTTGAAAAGCTAATAAACTATCAGTACAGTTTATTGTGGGAATACAACCTATAAAATATGATACTTGTACCACAGGCACTTGTTATTTTTGTTCTTTTTGGTTAAACACATTTTAATAAATCGAATAGGGACATGTCGTAGAATGGTCCCTATTTTAATTTAAATTTTAAAACAATAATTTTACATTTCAACTACTGTACATAATATATATATAACCCACCAAAATATTTTCTTAAATAACGTTATTATTTTAATTGTATTTATTTATTTTAGAAAATAAGAAGATGTATTAAAACTAAACACTAAAGTGTCTGTGTTTGTACCCACACTTAACACAGAACAAGTCCACTCGTACGTCATCTGTCACTGTGAGTGCCCATTGGTTAGTATTAATAATAATAATATTAATGAATAATTATTTATTAATTAATTAATTAATTAGTATTTCTTAACTGACCGATTTCGCAGACAATTCCATTCATTGACCATTTTCGTTCGGATTTCTTGTTGTACAACGTGTTCCTGGAAAGCTCTGAAAAGTAATAATAGTACAGTTTATGTCAGTTAACGTATTCCATTTAGCGAGATTTTCTATCTACAGGCCACGTTGATTGGAGTTCTTGAACATTACATCACTAATGTTAATTACCTATTTCCAATTTCATATATGTATTGTGATTCTGTTGCAGGCAAACCTATTATAATGCTTAGGTCCAACTGTGGCGATTTTTGGCTGCGAACTAATACGAACAGGCATTCGTTGCGCACCGTGCATGGTCGTATTGATTCGAATTACTTCTTATTAGTTCGCTGCAAAGTTTGTATTGGTATTGGCCTGCCGTTGTGGCCGATTCAGTACGAACTTTGCAGCGAACTAATAAGAAGTAATTCGAATCAATACGATCATACACGATGCGCAACGAATGTCTGTTCGTATTAGTAACTTCCCTGCTATTGCAGATGAGTTTCACTATTTATATAAGTGCGTTGCCTTCTCTGACCATAGACACAATATTGTATCTGCTAACATTAAATGGTTCAATCTGCTTACATTCAAAAACACTATGTGCCGTAAAAATGTATATCAGTTAAAATGTTTTATCTCAATTTATATAATTAATTATGAACACGTTAAATTAAAACACATTTAATATGTCCATCCATTATCTTGAATACTTGTTTTGTATTAATAGTAATACTGATAGCGGTAAAAGAGAAATACAATTGATTGATTGATTGATTAATGAGTGAACTCTTCCCAGATGTAAATCGTTACATCTCTCAATTGTTCTCTGACGACATAAGAAGATAAGCTATTCACCTGTATAGTTGTCTCCTTCCTTAGATACCCAGTAGTCGATGTCCTGGCCAAACATATACACGTGCTCCTTGATCTCCGACTAATTTAATAAGCAAT